>CAUYRH010049984.1:0-13253 GCA_963574655.1 Perodicticus potto
TTAAAAAAATTGGTATAGAAGGGACATTTCTCAAACTGATAGAGGCCATCTACAGCAAACCCACAGCCAATATCGTATTGCAATATTCCCATTGCAATCAGGGAAGAAAAGGCGATCAAGGGTATCCACATAGGGTCAGAAAGGATCAAACTTTCACTCTTTGCAGATGATATGATTGTATATCTGGAAAACACCAGGGATTCAAAAAAAAAAAAAAAAGAAAATGAAAAAGTGAGTAAGTGAACGAATAGGGGTTTAAAGTAGTTGTACATAGCAGGTGAAACTTATTAAATGTAGACTATAAATGTCTGTACATAATAACTAAGATAATGCCATGAAATCTATGTCAACCAGTTCTATGAAAATATTTCAAACTGAATATAAAACCAGTACATTGTACCCCACGATTGCATTCATTTACCCAACCATGATTTAATAAAAAAATAATAAAATAAAAAAATAAAAATAAAGTAGTTGTACTGATTATTTATAATTTAAACTTGATAAATCATGTAAAACTAGCCTAAATCAGATTTAAGAACACAAAGTAACAATAAGAAAGTAAAAATTGGTGACTAAATTGTAGGGTGATAAGTGGTCAGGCAGAAGGAAGAGAATACGTGCTAAAGCTATCATTGTTCAAGGAAGGAAATTAGTAGAATAAAGGAAGAAAGAAATTAAAATCTTCTTAAAGTTCAGAAGAATTATTAAGTAAAAAAAATAATGAATAAAAAGCTAAACATTTTATGTTAAAAGACTTTTTAAAGAGTTCCAGAAATAGAAAATATGACATTAAATGACAATGAATTAAGACCTGACGTATCTGTCAAGATGATAAATGTAAAATGGTTTAGTTCACATACTGAAAGACGGTTATGAGATTGTACCACAAAACAAAGAGACTCAATTAAAATGAGTGATTCAAAAAGAAATAGAATAAAAGGACAAGCAAAAGAATGAGTGGAAAATGTAAAATAAAGCAAGATGCAATCTTTATATCTGACAAGGTAGAATTCAGACCCCCAAAAGGATTAAATAATAAGCAGAGCATTTTATCATAATAAATGATTATAGTATTAATGATATTACACTATGATATAGTATAGTATAGATAAAGTATTTAATATCATAATGACAATTCACAGTAAAGATGAAACACGTTTCAAAACATGATGTAGCAACGATATCCATAAAGCAAACAATACAGCAACTATTAGGACAGATAGAAATACCCTGTGGTAGAAGAGTTTTATCAGCTTCCCTAAGTCCTTGACACAAGTGGCCAAATACATCATTTAGGAAGGTAAATCAAATAAAATGTTTATGGCTATGCCCTGAAATAAAGACGATAGTTTTTTAAAAAAATGTTTATAAAACATTGACTATAACTACAAAAAACTTTAATATTTCCAAAGTGTATATATTGCTGTGCATTCTCTGTATAATCCAATAAAACTACAAATTAATAAGGTACTCAGAAAACAAAAAGAGTCAAATTATCCGGCATAATGAAAGAAAATTTATCTCTAATTATCCTTCAGATAGAAAAGAGTACAAATTGAATTGGTAAAATTTCTTTAAAAGAACGTAAATGAAAACACGATAGATCGACACCTTTGGGATTTACCAGAATAGTGCACAGGGACAAATTCATACCTTTAAATTTCACATCATTTAAAAAATTAAAAAGAAAGCAGATAAATCAATAAGGACTGAAAAGTTTAAAAAGAACAAGAATAGAAACTAAAATAAGGGAGTAGTATGTAATTAACAGAGAAAAAGGCTGAAATTAATAGAAAATAGAAAATAACCATTACATTGATACATAAAAGTGGGTGATGAGGGAGTATTCAAGAAAAGACATGCCTCTGTAGCTCTGAAAAATATAACATTATGTGGAGGAATAGTCACAAAATAGGGAAAAATAAGACCTTCATAAGAGAGACGTTGCTTAACTTAATTTTAAAATCTCGATAATCTGGGTAGTTAGCTTTCTGAGAGATGTTATTTGTTTAACCTAGTCCTAGCAGGAAAGGAAAATAAATCTAAGACTACAGATAATAGAAGCAATAGAGAAAAACCTTAAATACCTAAAACTCAAAAACGAATGTGATCTAGTGGGAAAATTATACCAATAATTTTTGATAGACAATTCCAATGCTGTTTAAATTATTACAGTACATTGAAAAGAAAAAATAATTATAAAAAAGATATATAAATAATGCAAACCAAAGCCACCTTGAGATAATCACCCAACCCCAGTGAGAAGAGCTCACATCACAAAGTCTCAAAGCCACAGATGCTGACATGGGTGTGGAAGGAATGAACACTCGAACATTGTTATTGGGATTGCAAACTAATCTAGCCTTTTTGGAAAGAAGTATGGAAAATCTTTCAAAGACTAAAAGTAGACCTATTTGATCCTGCGATCCTTTTACTAGGTAGTAAAATCCTAAATCCTTTATCCAGGAGGAAAAAAAAAATCATTTTATCATATGGACATTCGCCCATGAATGTTTACAGCAGCTCGATTCACAACCATACAGATGTGGAAACAACACAAGTGCCCATCAACCCATGAAAAGACTAATAAAGTGTGATTATATGTATACCATGAAATACTCTTTGACAATAAAAAGATGGAGACTTTACATCTTTATTTCCCTGGGTGGAGATGAAGAACATTTAGTGAAGTATCTCAAGAATGGAAAAGCAAGCACCTCATGCACTCAATATTAATTTGAAACTAGTAGATGAACAACTACAGGCCTACATGAGAGAATAGCACAGTTACACTTCAAGAAGGGGTGGAATAGCACAATTAAAATTCAATGTACCCTACCTAATGGGTACATTGAAGCAGAATACAGCACACCTCCTGGGTGAAGAACTTGACTACAAGTCAGATGTTACCTAACAATTGCAAACAATATGACCTAATCATATGTGATCTTATATTAATCAGAAACAAGTGTATAATTAAAAAAAAGAAAAATGAGAGAGATCATCATTTTTATGATAGTAATATAATATTAACATTAAGCCACATTAGAATTAGACTCATGGTAGTCACATGAATATTGAACCTAACCTCCCTCCGATATGTAAGAAAAGTAGACATGCATGTTCTAATGCAAGATTGGCCAAGGAAAGGTAGAGGAGATGGTTCAACTCAGTCCATTATTATTTTGCCTTTGTATCACTGAAAAGACTGTGTTTACTCAGGGAATGTTGTCCCAATAAGCTACTATTCATACAACCTGACAGTTAGTAAGGTGATGCTATTCCCATTGGCTGGGACTCTGACATAGATTTCCAGAAGCACAAGAATGGAACAGCATTTCTTTAACATAAAAAGAAAAAATAAAACAAACAGGTTTAAAGTGTTGATCTAATATGTTGTAATTAACCATTCCTGAAGGCAAGCCCTTAATTTGTGAAGCAATTAAAATGTAAGTGGCATATGAAATAACTATATCACAGCTATAAAAGTGCTTAGGAACCCAGATTCTTATTTTTAATCAAAATACTTTAAGACTAGATAATAGTACAAGCCCAGTGAACGATAAGTGGATAATAAAGAATTATATTAAGAAAGGTAAAAAAGGATATTAGTACAAAACTCATGAAGTATTAGCAAATAGATTCTAACAGCCCCTTAATATGATAACGTGTCATGAACAGTGGGGTCCATTTCAGAAATGCAAATGTATTAATACCCAACTAATTTTATTAATAAAACTAAAGAGAAAATCATAGGGTATCTTCACAAGCCCTATAACAATATTTCAGAGAATCTTCAATTATCTTTAATTTAACGTGTAAATCTAAAGAAAATAATAAACAAGTACTAAAGTTAATGAAAAATGTCTATCTTCAGCCTGACAGTCAAACTCACATTTACTAGAGAAACATCACAGTTAATTTCATTCATTGATACCAAGATTTTGAAGCTATGAAAATTAAAAATAAAAAGAAAATTATCACTACTGTACCTTTAAATTACATAATTATGTACCTGTTATGTATGAAAAGATAATTTAGTAGGATAATCTGGTGCAAAATTAATATGAGAATTATTAATAAAAGTCTGACATTTAAAATTGAAACGAATAGATATTACCAAGAAATGTTTAAGACATTTCTGAAAAACAGAGGACTTGAATAATATTCAACATCAATAAAAAAGTCAAATCTCTTCAGATTGAAGTATAAATATAAATAAAAAGTAAAAATTAGGTTGTTATATGTTTGCTTTATTTGGATATAGAGAGAAAACAAGCAATACAAAGAAATCTTAAAAAATAAAAGCAATTAAATTTACTGCTTCTATAAGGTATTAGCATATTATAAAACTTGAAAATGAAAACAATGTGGTACTGTGTTAACAAATTGATTAGTATACAATTAATTATATTAATAAATCTCCAGAGAAACTCAGCATCATGTTCATAAACCAATGAATCAGAAGAGAAAGACTTCTCAAGAAACAATCTTTTAGGCCTGGTGCAGCGGCTCATGCCTGTAATCCTAGCACTTTGGGAGGCAGAGGCAGATGGATTACTTGAGCTCAGGCATTTGAGAACAACCTGAGCAACAATGAGTCCCCATTTCTAAAAATAGCTGGGCATTGTGATGGGCACATGTAGTGCCAGTTAGTTGGCAGACTGAGGCAAGAGAATCACTTGAGCCCAAGATTTAGAGGTTGCTGTAAGCGATGATGTCATAGCACTCCATTAAGGGCATCAAAGTGAGACTCTGCCTCAGAAAACAAACAACAAAAGAAACAAAGAGACAATCTGTTAAAAAAATCATTTGTAGCTCCTACCACTAGGAATTAGGTAATCTTATTAGTAATAGAGATCAATATGACATAAAAATAATTCAATAAAAATGAAAGAATACAAATAGATCAAATAGAAAAAAATACAAATCAAACGTACATTGAGATACTATTAGTCATCTCTCAGACTAGCAAAAATACATAAGTCTGATTATGCACTCTACTGGTATGACTGTGGTAAAGAATTACTCCCCTCTAATATTGAGGGAGTATAATTTGATGCTCCCCTGTGAAGAACAAATGAGCAATAGCCAGAAAACTTACAAATACAAATTCCATTGACCTGCCATCTTTACTTCTTGGAATTTACTTCCCAGAAGTATTTTAAAAAGTATGACGTGAATTAAGTATAATGTAGTCAGTGCATCTTTTTAGTCATAGAGCAAAATTTAAAGTAATCTTGTTGATCTTCAAGAAGAACATCAACAAAGAAACATCGGGTTAAACTACACTCTAAACCAAATGTACCTGACAGACATTTACAGAATATTTCATGCAACTGTTGCAGAAAACAACAGATTTTTTCTCATCATCACTTGGAACATTCGCCATAACATATGATATGTTAGGCCAGAAAATAAATTCTCAAAAAATTTTTCAAAAGTAAAAATCATATCAAGTATGTTTTCTGACCAGAAGGAAATATCTAAAAATCAATAACAAATGGGACTTTGGAAACTGTACCAATACATGGAAATTAATCAATGTGCTCTTGAGCAACCAAAAGGTCAATGAACAAATTAAGAGGAAATTTAAAGCATCTTGAAACAAATGAAAATGAAAACACAACACATCAGAAGCGATATAGGTAAAGCAATAGTAAGCAGGAATTTTATAGCAATAAATGTCTATAACAAAAAAATAGCAAGACTTCAAATAAGTTAACGATGTACCTTATGGAACCAGAAAAGTGAGAACAAACCAAACCCCAAACATATAGAAAGAAAGAATAAAGATAAGAGCTGAAATAAATGACATTGAGACAAAACAATGAAAAAGATCATGGGAAAAAAGTTGGTTTTTAGAAACGATAAACAAAATTAACAAATCTTTAGCTAGACTTACAAAAAAAGAGAGAAATCTCAAAATCTGAAATAAAAAATAAAACATTACAACTAATATCACAAAAGTAGGAAAGATCACCCTAGACTACTACAAACAACTATACACAAGAAATGGATAGATTTGTGGACACATACAATCTACAATAAATGAACCAAGAAGAAATAGAAAAGCTGAATAGACCAATAATCAATAATGAGATTAAAGTAGTAGTTAAGATCCCTACATCAACAAACCCCCCCCCAAAACCAGAAGCTGATGGATTCACTGCTGAATTCTACTAAATATTTAAAAAGGGACTAATATTAATTCTACTTAAATTATTTTAAACAGTTGAAGAGGAGAAATACTTCCAAACTGATTCTATGAGACCAGCATGTCTCTTACACCAAAACCAGATAAAGACAAAAAACAACAAAAGAAAACTATAGGCTTATGTCCCTGATGAACATTGATTAAAAATTCCTCAACAAAATGTTAGCAAACTGAATTTAACAACTCATTAAAAATATTATTCATAGTGACCACATGAGATTCATTCCAGGGGTGCAAAAAAAGCCCGACATATATACGAATCAATAAATGTGACACATCACATAGACAGAATGAAGGGCAAAAAATGATGCAATTATTTCAATTAATGCTGAAAAACCATTCAATAAAATTCAACATCCCTTCATGAAAAAACTCAAATGATTGGATATAAAAGTAACATTCCGCAACACGATGAAAACCATAATGACCGACTCACAGCTAGTATCCTACTGAATGGGGAAAAAATGAAAGCCATTCCTCTGAGATTTGGAGCAACACAAGGATGCCCATTTTCACCATAGTTGTCCAACATAGTGCTAAAAGTTCCAGCTAGAGAAGTAAGACAAGAGAACAAAATACAGGGTATCCAAATTGGAAAGGAAGAAGTTCAATTATCCTTGTTTGAAGACAATATAATCTTATCTATACAGAAACCTAAAGACTCCACACACACATACACACAAAAAAACCCCTAATTAACAAATTCAGTAAAATTGCAGGATACAAAATAAACGTACAAAAATTAGTGGCATTTCTATATGCCAATAATGAAGAATCTGAAAAAGAAACCAAGAAAGTAATCCTGTGTACAATGGCTAAAAATAAAACAAAATACCTAGGAATGAACTGAAGTAAACAAGTTAAAGGTATCTACAATGAAAACTATAAAATATTGATGAAAAAAATTGAAGTGGGCACAAAAAATTAAAGACATTCCATGTTCATGGTTTGGAAGAATCAATATTGTTAAAATACCTATACTACACAAAGCAATCTACAGATTTAATGCAATCCTTATCAAAATGTCAATGACATTCCTCACAGAAATGGAAAATTTAATCCTGAAAATTATATGGAACCTAAAAATGCCCAAATAGCCAAAGTCATCCTGAACAAAAAGAACAAAACTGGACACATCACATTTGCTGGCATCAAGTCATATTACAGAGCTTTAGTATCCAAAGAGCATAAAAATAGACATATAAAATAATGGAAGAGAATAGAGAACCCACACACTATAGTGAACTTATTTTCAACAAAGTTGCCAACAACATACAATGGAGTAAAGATAATCTTTTTAATGAATGGTACTGGGAAAACTGGATGTTCATATGCAGAAAAAAGACCCTTGTCATTTGCCACATTAAAAAAATAGAATCAAAATGGATTAAAGACTTAATTCTAAGAACTAAAACTAAAAAACTATTAAAAGAAAACATTGGAAAAACACTCTAGGATACTGGTCTGAGTAATGATATCTTAAATAATACCTCCAAAGCATAGACAACCCAAACAATATTGGACAAATGGGATTACATCAAATTAAAAACCTGCACAGCAAATGAAATAACCAACAAAATGAAGAGAAAACTCAAAGAATAGGAAAAAATATTTGCAAACTACGCATCTAACAGGGAATACTAATTACATTATATAAGAAGCTCCAATAACTCAATAGGAAAAATCAAATAATCCCATTAAAAAGGAGCAAAAAATCAGAACAGACATTTCTCAAAAGAAGACATACAAATGGCCCAAAAATAAAAGAAAAAAAATGCAAATACTCAACATCATAAGTCATCAGAGAAATGCAAATAGAAACCACAATGAGATATCATCT
Organism: Perodicticus potto; assembly: GCA_963574655.1. Lineage (NCBI taxonomy): Eukaryota > Metazoa > Chordata > Mammalia > Primates > Lorisidae > Perodicticus > Perodicticus potto. The sequence continues at coordinate 8,061 of CAUYRH010049984.1, forward strand.
TACCCCAGTTAGAATGGCTACTATCAAAAAGACAAAATCTATTGAGAGAATCATATGGTCTTTGTTTTTGCTCCTGTTGATATGGTGCATTATGTTTATAGATTTGCATATGTTAAACCAGACTTGCTTCCCTGGGATAAATCCTACTTGATCATGAAGTATGAATTTTTCAATGATAAGCTGTAATCTATTCACTAGGATTTTATTGAGAATTTTTGCATCTATATTCATTAGTGAAATTGGTCTGTAGTTCTCTTTTTTGGTTGGATCTTTTCCTAGTTTTGGTATCATCGTGATATTTGCTTCATAGAATGTGTTGGGAAAGTTTCCTTCCTCCTCAATTTTTTGGAATAATTTCTGCAGTTATGGGTAGAAGCTCTTCTTTGAAGGTTTGACAGAATTCTGCTGTGAAGCCTTCTGGACCAGTGCACTTTTTTGTTGGGAGATTTTTTGTTGTTTCTTTAATATCCATGCTTGATATTGGTCTATTCAGCAGGTCTATTTCACTTGATTAAGTCTAGGGAGGTGATGTGATTCCAAGTATTGCTCCATTTCCTCTACATTGTCAAATATCTGGGCATAGAGTTTCTTGTAGTATTCAAAGATAATCTCTTGTATCTCTGTGGCATCTGTTGTTATTTCTTCTTTATCATTCCTGATTGAGGTTACTAGAGATTTTATGATCCTTTCAATAGATGTAGAAAAAGAATTTTATAAAATTCAACATCCTTTCTTAATTAGAACACTGAAGAATATAGGCCTTGGTGGCACATAACTTAAACTAATTGAACCCATTTAAGAAAAACACCCAGCTAATATTATGCCATATGGAGTAAAACTGAAAGCTTTTCCACTCAGGATTGGAACAAGACAAGGGTGTCTTCTATGGCCACTACTAATCAACATAGTGCTGTAAGTTCTTGCGAATACAATCAGGCAAGAGAAGGAAATTAAAGGCACACAAATGGGGGCAGAGGAAGTGAAACTCTCTCTCTTTGCCAATGATATGATTTTATACTTAGAGAACCCCAAAGACTCAACCACAAGACTCCTGGAAATCATCAAAAAATACAGTAACATCTCAGGCTATAAAATCAATGTCCATAAATCTGTAGCCTTTGTATAAGCCAATAACAGCCAAGATGAGATGGAAATCAAGGACACAATACCCTTCTCAGTAGCTCCAAAGAAAATGAAATACCTAGGAATATACCTCACAAAAGAGGCGAAAGACCTTCATAAAGAAAACTATGAACCCCTAAGAAAAGAAATATAAGATATCAACAAATGGAAGAGCATGCTCATGGGTGGGAAGAATCAACATTGTTAAAATGTCTATACTCCCCAAAGCAATCTACAGATTCAATGTTATCCCTATTAAAATACCAACATCATACTTTCAAGACTCAGAAAAAAATAATTCTTTGTTTTGTTTGGAGCCAAAAAAATCCCTGTGTAGCCAAGCAATTATTAGTAATAAAAGCAAAGCCGGGGACTTCGGCCTAAGGCCATAGTGATCAAAACAGCATGGTATTGGTACAAAAATAGAGACATACACTTTTAGAACTGAATAGAAAACCAAGAGATGAAATAAAAATCTTACAGCCACTTAATCTTTGATGAACCATACAAGAACATACACTGGGAGAAAGAATTCCTATTCAATAAATGGTGCTGGGAGAATTGGATATCCACATGTAAAAGAATGAAACTAGATCTTCACCTTTCACCACTCACAAAAATTGATTCAAGACAGATAAAAGAAATTAATCTAAGGCATGAAACAATTAAAATCCTCAAGGTGTGGGGAAAATACTGGCAGCTATTGACCTCGGGAAGGACTTTATGAGGAAGATTTCTGCAGCAATCACAACAGCAATGGGACTTAATGAAACCAAAAAGCTTCTATACAGCTAAGGCATCAACAACCAAAGCAAACAGACAACCTACACATTGGGAAAGGGTTTTTGCATATTGTGACTCAGACAAAAGCTTGATAACTAGGATCTACAGAGAACTCAAATTAATAAACATTGAAAAAGCCAACAATCCCTTAGATCACTGGGCAAGAAAAATGAACAGAACCTTCTCTAAAGAAGACAGACGAATGGCTACCAAACATATGAAAAAATGCTCATTATCCTGAACTATTAGAGAAATGCAAATCAAAACTACCCTGCAATATCATCTACACCCAGCAAGAATGTCCCACATCACAAAGTCTCAAAACTGCAGATGCTGGCATGGATGTGGAGGAAAGGGAATACTTTTACACTGCTGGTGAGACTGCAAACTAATGCAACCTTTTTGGAAGGCAGTGTGGAGAATACTTAAAGAACTCAAGCCAGACCTCCCATTTGATCCTGCAATCCCACTGCTGGGCATCTACCCAGAAGAAACAATCCTTTACCACATGGACACTTGCACTAGACTGTTTATTGCAGCTCAATTAACAATCACCAAAATGTGGAAACAGCCTAAATGCCCACCAATCCAGGAATGGATATGTATAACATGCAATACTGTTCAGCCACTATAAAAGATGGAGACTTTGCATCCTTTGTATTAAACCGAATGGATGTGGAACACAGTATTCTTAGGAAAGCATCACAAGAATGGAAAAATAAGAATCCTATGTACTTAATTCTGATATGAGGACAATTAAGATCCTAGTACACAGTTTGGGGTAGGGAGTGGGAGAGCTAAGACAGGGAAGGAGGGAGGGGAAAGGGGATCGAGGGATGTGGTGCACCTTTTGGAGGCAGGACGCAAATATAAGAGGGTCCTTATATAACAAAAGCAAGCAATGTAACCTGGTTCTGTATGCCTTCAATGAATCCCCAACAATTAAAAAAAAAGACAAAAATTAACAAATACTAGTGAGAATGAAGAAAGGTGAATGGTCATTTACTGTTGGTGGAAATGTGAAGTAGTACTATGGAGAACAGTATGGAGATTCCTCAAAATATTAACAGAGTTATCATATGATTTAGTAATCCCACTGCTGAGTATAAGCCATATATCCAAAGGAAAGAAATTCAATGTATCAAAAAGATACCTGCACTCCCATGGTTATTGCAGCAGTATATGCAGCACCCAAGATATCAAATTAAGTATCCCTCAATGGGCTTGGAGGCAAGATGGCCAAATGGAGCCAGCTTTCCACAGAGGCTTCTGTCCAGAAGAATTAAAGGACTGAAGTTTAGCAAGAAAGCCGATGGTTTGGATCTGAGCCAAGAGAGAAGGTTGAAGAGTGCACATCAACCCTGCTGAGGCAAGCTGCAACCCCAAGGATACAAATAAAAGGTACAAAAATCCATCGCCAAGTGGATGGGAGTCCCTCCCCCATAAGAATGGCTCGCAGTATACTCCATACAAACAAGCGAGTGGAGTTCAAATATCCTCCCATTTTATTCCACAAGAGAGACCCTCCAAGAACTGAACTTCCTTCCCCGACTAGAGTGCCATGGCACTCTCCTGCCAGGCATAAAACTATATAAAACTGTATATATTCTCTACCACAATTTTGAACTTCCAGCACTCCCCTCCACTCTCACCCTGAGGTCTGGAATCCTGTCCCCCATGGAGTTCCTGTTCGGTTTATCAAAGATCAGGAGGCTGTAAGATCTTATTTCATCTCATGGCTGTCCATTTTGTTCCAAATGTCAAAGTCTTTATTTTTGTGCTAACATCATGTTGTTTTGATCACTATGGGCTTGTAGTATAGCCTAATGTCTAAAAGGGAGATAGCCCTGGCTTTGTTTTTATTACTAAGAATTGCCTTAGCTATTCCAATTTTTTGGAATAATTTCTGTAGCGTGGGTATAAGCTCTTCTTTGAGGTTTAAAGAATCTTTTCTTTCATCTTGACTTTGGACATGTTCATTACAATATGTCTTGGAGAAGCCCTGTTTGAGTTGAGATGACCTGGGGTTTGATATCCGTCTGAAAGAAGTGTATCTGGATCTTGAGAGGGGCAGAGAAAGAGGGCTGACTGGAAGCAGCTTCCAGAAAAGGCTCCTGTCCAAAAGGGAAGATAACCTCCAGAAACTGTGCAATTAAGCTGAATACTGGGAGCCCAGCTGAGAGAGAGAAGTGATTTCTGTGGGTCACCTCTGCTGAGACAGACTGTGACCCCAAGAAAGCAAGCTTCAGGTACAAAATTCATCTGAAAGGAAGAGTGTCCATCCCCTCTACCAAGAAAGCTCTGGGTTTCTTGATTTTCTGTTTCCTTTCTTTTTTTCCTCCTCTTTTGCTCCTGCGGGTTTTCTACAGACAAGCAGTGAACTGTGGACCTCTTGTCTCACCCCACGGAAGAGTGCTGTGGGAAGTGGAGTGTTCTTCCCCTGAGGATCCCGGTGTGCCTCTGAAAACTCTATTGCTAGGCAGAAAAACTGAATTAAAGTTTTCCCCACCATTCAGAACTTACTGTACACCCTTCCCCCCTTACCTGATGAGCCAGAAGCCTAACCCCTGCTGAGACTGAGGGAGGAGGTCCCTGAGCAGCACCCCCACCCCAGCCTGCCTGAACAGGGAAAAGACTCCAGGGGGGCTGCGGCTAGCCTCCCTCCCTCCGGCCGGCCAGGGAAGCCGCAGGCTAGTGGCTGGCCCTGCACCCCATGCTTGCCGGGCTTCTGCAGGCCCACCATCTGCTAGAAACTCTGATGGCAAACGCCAGACCTCCGCAGGTCTGCACCCGGCCAGGAACTCCCCCGGCGACCATGTGGGCCTCCGTCTGGTACCCTTCGGGACCCCACAGGTCCGCCCTTGGCCAGTAAATCCCCTGGCGACCTTGTGGCCCTGTGCCCCAAGCCTGCAGGGCTTCTGCAGGCCTGCTTTCTGCCAGGAACTCTGCCTGCACCCGCCAGGACTCTGCAGGCACACTCCCCAGCCAGGAATTCCCCCGGCAGCTGCCTGGCACTGCGCCCCGTGCTTGCCGTCTACTAGAAACTCTGCTGGCAACTGCCAGGCCTCTGCAGGTCTGCCCCGGGCTAGGAAACCCACAGGCCTCCATCTGGCACCCATAGGGACCCCGCAGGTCTGCCCCTGGCCCGTAAATCCCCTGGCAACCGTGCAGCCCTGAGCCCCAAGCCTGCAGGGCATCTGCAGGCCCGCCTTCTGCCAGGAACTCCACCTACAACTGCCAGCCTCTGCAGGCCCATCTCCCGGCCAAGAATTCCCCCTGCAGCTGCCT
>CAUYRH010049985.1:0-49310 GCA_963574655.1 Perodicticus potto
AAGAAAAGCGCCAGGAACAGATTGCCAAGAGACGCAGGCTGTCCTCTCTGAGAGCTTCCACTTCTAAGTCTGAATCCAGTCAAAAATAAGGATTGCTTTTGAGTAACAAATAAATGAGTTATCTCTTAAAAAAAAAAAAAAGTGAGCAGTATCACAGTGTTTTTGTTTGTTTTGAGACAGAGCCTCAAGCTATAGCCCTGGGTAGAGTGTCGTTGCATCACAGCTCACAGCAACCTCCAACTCCTGGGCTTAAGCGATTCTCTTGCCTCAGCCCCCTGAGTAGCTGGGACTACAGGCACCTACCACAAGACCTGGCTATTTTTTGGTTGTAGTTGGAATTGTTTGGCAGGCCCAGGCCGGATTCAAACCCGTCAGCTCTTGTGTATGTGGCTGGTACCTTAGCTGCTTGAGCTACAGGCGCCACCAGTATCACAGTGTTTTGAGATGAAAGTCAAGGACACAGCTCCCAACTGTAGCTGAAAAGTTCTTGTGCTAGCAAGCCTCCCCTCTGCAGTTAATGAACACCTTCACTCAACTGCTCCCTGCACCGGCTAGCCTGGACAGAGAAGCCACAGAAAGGCTGAACTGTGCTGGGACGCTGGTACAGGAAGCATAATTAGCGCACTTGGAGTTGACATAACCTTGAGCAAATCATACCCATAATGAAGAATAACATAATTAAAAAACAAAGCTGTGTGTACTGGTGGGTTGTATTTCTAAAGGTCCCAAGGGACAGACAATGAACACTTTGCACCTCTGGACAGTACACGGTTACCCAGAGAATTTGCAGAGAATAAAGTCCTGGGATTTTTCTCCCCCAAGCTGTTAGTCTTAAGTGGAACAAGGTAAGAAAGTTCCTTTTGGTGTTGTGTGACAATTAAAGTGTGATACAGGCAATGTGTTTTGATCGCTCATGAAGACTATGAAATGTTTTTTCTTCTGGTGAAACATCTTTTCCAACAGCATTTCAACAAATTAATAAGGGTAACTTCAGAATGTGTGTTTTCCCGCCTAAAAAAATACAAAAACAACTGCTCTTTTCTGCCTCACTAAGCTAAACAGTCTCGACATAAGGCTGGTCTTCCCTACTACTGAATAATCCCACGTAATATGAATATACTGCAAAGGAGCTAATAGTTGCTAATTATCATTCTCAACTAGCTTTCCTGTTAACCATTTTTAACTCTGTTTCCCCTGATGGGTAGGAAGCATCCTGTGATGTGGTTTACCAGAGAAATCATCTATAACCCCCTTTCTTTGGATAGGGCAAAGCCAAACCTATCTTGCTCGGACAGGTGTCGAGCCCCACAGTGACAAATAGACTAAGTAAAAGATGGGGACACAATTTGGGTTGAAGACTCCAGGAGAGACGCAGGATGGATGTTTATGGGAGTCAGCTAGCCAGGGGGCTTAGGAATAGGGTGCTTTGGACATGCCGGTGGTTTTCAACCCCGCTGCACATCAGAACCATCCAGGGAGCTCTTGAAAAGGACCAATGCCAGGCGAAGCCTGTGGCTCATCGAGTAGAGTGCTGGCCCCATATATCAAGATGGTGGGTTCAAACCCGGCTTCAGCTGAACTGCAAAACAGAAAAATAGCCGGGCATTGTGGCGGGCACCTGTAGTCTCAGCTACTCGGGAGGCTGAGGCAGGAGAATCGCCTAAGCCCAGGAGTTGGAGGTTGCTGTGAGCTGTGTGATGCCACGGCACTCTACTGAGGGTGATAAAGTGAGACTCTGTCTCTACAAAAAAAAAAAAAAAAAAGACCAATGCCCAGGTTGGATGGAGCCTTATCCTCAGAGTTCCTGATTTAGTTGGCTTGAGGGACAAGGCACAGGGATTTTTTTTTTTTTTTTTTGTCTTTTTTAAGTTTCCCAAGTAAGTACTGGTTGAGAACCACTGCTCTAGACCAGAATTTCTCCACCTGAGTGCTATTATTTGAGCTTTATCATTTTTCCATGGGGGCTGTTATTTGCTTGATAAGGTGTTGTGTGGCGTCCCTGGCCTCTACCCATTAGATGCTAGTGACATTTCTTCCTCCCCTCATAACAACCAAAAATGCCTCCAGACATTGCCAAATCGCCCCCTTCTGGCATTGAGAGTCACTGTCTTGGCTACTGCCTGTGCAATGTGTGGTGGGGTGGTGTGTGGTTGGAGGTTCAACTCTCTGAAATAAAATTCAAGAGTGAAACAGCTGGTGGCGCCTGTGGCTCAAAGTAGTAGTGCGCCAGCCCCATATGCTGGAGGTGGCGGGTTCAAACCCAGCTCCTACCAAAAACTGCAAAAAAAAAAGTGAAACAGCTGTTCAATGTCCGCTCCCCAACCTAGAGGCAGGATTAGTGGTATGTTCCCAAATGCTACCAAATTACCTTTCCTCGGAATTACAGGCATACCGATTAAATTGGCTTCATATTATTTATAGTCTATATTGAAATAAGATGCTCCTCGATTTACAATGGGATTATGTTCTGATAGACCCATTACATGTTAAAAGTACCATCCATCGAAAATGCATTTAACACACCTAGCCTGTCATAGGTTAGCCTAACCTACCTTAAATGTGCTCAGAACACTTACAGTAGCCTACAGGAGGGCAAGATCATCTAACACAAAGCCTATTTTTATAATAAAGTGTTGAACAGCTCATGTAATGTACTAGGGGAAAGAGGGAAAACCAGAATGGTCGTGTGGGTACTGGAAGTACAGGTTCTGCCGAATGTGTATCACTTTTGTTCCAAGACGAAGTCACAACATCCTAAGTTGTGGACTATCTGTATGCAAATCCATGATCAAAATTATTTATATAATGTAAAAAGATCTATCTCTGAAAGAAAAAAAGAGACAGATTATTCTCTCTCTAGTCATTTTTTCTCCCGTAAGAAGCCTCCTCTCCTTTTCCATTTCACATTGCTCCTGATCACTTTCTAGCCCTGAGCTGTCCAATATGGTACTCGCTAGCCATATGCAGTTTGTTAAATTTAGGCTTAAATTACTTTAAAATAAATAAATAAAAGTAAAAATGCAGTTCCTTTGTTGCAATAGGTGAAAGCTGCAAGCGGCAGCACCCATAGAGACCTGAGCAGAAAAGTTCAGGCCGGGTTTCTTGAAAGGGGAGGGCGACCCACCTAGGCAGTGCAAAGGTAGCATGTGGGTGGGGACCAGTTAGAGACCCCTTTTATATGGGGCCCTAAACAAGGAGGGACAAATCTCACAACTTGCCTGGAGGGCTCTGGTGAGTAAGGGGGGTTCTTTGGTGCAAACTTCTCAGGGTTGGGGCTAACTAGGTCTTTTGTCTTAGAAGGCAGAGGAAGAGGGGAAAGAGGGGAAAGGGTTTAGTGTGTGGCTGCGTTAGGCCCCCCAACATTGGGTACATTTCAGTTAATACTCACCCCTGGCTAGTGGCTGCAACATTTTAATGCAGAAATAGAATATTTTCATCATTGCAGAAAGTTGAAAGTTCTATTACACAGCACTGTTTAACCATAGAGCTTTTGGTACCATTCTCCTGCTTAAAAACTTGTTAGCTCCCTATGGCCTCTAGGAGCTAGAGGCCTCTAATTGCCCTAGCTCAGCATTTAAGGCCTTTCTATCCCTTCTAAACTGCTCTGCTCCTCATTCTCCTTTGCACAGCCATCCTTTTATAGAGAAATCAAGGTGCTTCCCTACCTCCCAGCTTTTGCCCATGTTGGTATTTTATCGTTTTTGCTTTGCAATGGATGCTCTGTCTCTAATTCCTTCACTTGGAAATTTCATTACTTAATCTTCAAATTCATGAAGTGTCCCTCCAACCCCGCTTCTGGATCCCAAACAATTGTTCATTCACTGTTGCTGCATGAGACTTGATTACCTTCCCCTCACGTATTTGTCACATTCTTTCATTGTTGTTTCCATCTGTCCCCCACGCATAACTCAAGAGCTCCTTAAGGTCAAGGAGAGGTTTTACTCCTCTTTGCATCACCAAAGGCTAGCACAATGCAGGCACTCACATTTCAAATGAAATAATCAACTAGCTAGTTAATGAAATTGCATGATTAGACACATTAAACACCGTAGAATTCCAACAACCCACAGCTCCATGCAACTGATGCCATCTCTTTGGGATCAGAACATCTGCCTTTTATTTAGCAGTATTAAGCACATCTGGTGAGTAGAGATCTTTACTGAGACAGAAGATAAATGCATTTAAAGGTCATATCTGAGGGGTTGATAGTATACACAGTAATAAAGAAAAGAGGAAATTGACTATTAGACTTCATCTTTTATACCAGGTAAACAGAAATATCTCAAAAGAAAAAACATTAAACAGAACAAAATGCGAAAACAACCAGCTTAAGCATTATAGCTACACAGTAGATGACCTATTCTTAATCCTCTCTAAAGCCTTGTGTGGGGATCACAGCGAAACTCACCCTTTTCCCTTGGTTGGTTCACTGAAAGATCAACTCACAATTACAGTAGATTAATAAGAGAAAGGTTTATTTCCAAACACCATATGCATGAGGAGGGAATCACAAGAATGATTACCCAATGTCTCAATGATGGTCAGAGACCTTTATAGATGCCTTTTAGAAGGGAGGAGGGAGACTGTGGAAAGTAGCGGTGTAGCACGTGGTTACTGGGGGGGGGGGGATGTATAGATAGAGGGAAACAGATAGACTTGTAAATTAACCTGAGAGACAGGTATTGTGTTTTAAATAATTTGGAGCCAGGTCTGTTAGCATTCAAAAAAGGAAGTCAGTAGCCCCTTTTGATTACCAATCTAGGTAGTCAGGTTTTATGTAGATAGAGGGAAAGCCTCTTCCACTGCTTTTTGATCTTCAATGGCTTTTAATTCAAAATATTCTCTCTCTCTCTCTTTTTTTTTTTTGCAGTTTTTGGCCAGGGCGGGGTTTGAACCTACCACCTCCAGTATATGGGGCTGGTACCCTACTCCTTGAGCCACAAGCGCTGCCCTTAAAATATTCTTTATACCAAGGAGTTTGAAGGAGATAAGAAAATTTCACTCTAAAGTATGATTCCTTGGTATAAAGATTATTTTGTTTTGTTTGTTTTTTGAGGCAGAGCTTCAAGCTGTCCCCCTGGGTAGAGTGCTATGGCATCACAGCTCACAGCAACCTCCAACTCCTGGGCTCAAGCGATTCTCCTGCCTCTGCCTCCCAAGTAGCTGGGAGTACAGGCGCCCACTACAATGCCCGGCTATTTTTCGGTTGCAGCCATCATTGTTGTTTGGCGGGCCCGGGCTGGATTCGAACCCATCAGCTCAGGTGTCTGTGGCTGGCACCTTAACTGCTTGAGCCAGAGGTGCTAAGCCATAAAGATTATTTTGAAGTAAAAGATATTCATAATCAGGAAACTCTGAACAAAGACTTTCCTATATCTACTCAAAATCTTAAAGGGCTGCTAGACTCCTTATCACATGCTAATAGAGCTGGCCTTAAGGTCGTTTGAAGCACAATACCTGTCTCTCCTGTTAATTTACTAATCAATCTGTTTCCCTCCATCTGCCCATCCTCCCTTAGCAACTACTTGCTATATGAATACTTTCCAGTTTCTCTCTCCCCTCCCTTCTAAAAGGAATCTTTAAAAGCCATTATCACTGAAACTTTGGGAAATCATTCTTGTGGTTCCCCTCACGCGCATGGTATTTAGAAATAAACCTTTCTCTTATTAATCTACCATAACTGTAAGTTGATATTTTCAGCGAACCAACCTAGGAGAAAAGGGCAAGTTTCCCTGAGACTCCCTTTCAAGTCATATTTTGAGGTGAAATTTCCTTAGCTCCTTCAGTCATTTATAGGAACTGCCCAAACCAGAGCTCTCTCTTACACTTCCTTTCTCTTTTCCTTAGCACCTAAGGAAGACAGTGTGAAGACATCTTTTTCTTTTTTTCCTTTTTTTTGAGACAGAGTCTCACTGTGTCTCCCTCGGTAGAGCGCTGTGGCATTACAGCTCACAGCAACCACAAACTCCTGGGCTCAAGCAATCCTCCTGCCTCAGCCTCCCAAGTAGCTGGGACTACAGGCACCCGCCACAACGCTTGCCTGTTTTTTTTAGAGACGGGGTCATGCTCTTGCTCAGGCTGGTCTTGAATCCATAAGCTCAGGCAATCCACCGGCCTCAGCCTCCCAGAGTGCTAGGATTACAGGCATGAGCCACAGCGCCCTGCCCATGTGCAGACATCTTTAGGGGGCCATTCTTCTGCCTACCACAGGGGTTCACATATAATGACTAGAATTACAAAGAAAAAAATGCAGCAACTGCTCCATGGTCCTGTCTCACAAGCAGCATGAACGATAAATGCTTAAGCTTTGGATTTGAATAGTTTCCCAGATTTATTTTTAAAATAGCATTTTTCCTTACTATACTAGTTTTTTTTTTTTTTTGCAGTTTTTTTGGCCAGGGCCGAGTTTGAACCCACCACCTCTGGTATATGGGGCTGGCACCCTACTCCTTCAGCCACAGGCACCACCCTAGTATACTAGTTCTATATGTGAACTGCCAATAGTTTGGAAATGCAAAAAACTTCGAAGCAAAAATATCATCCTAAATCCCACCGAGTAGTCACAACCACAGTCACTATTTATGTATACTTTCTTCTGATAGTATGCATACATACATGTACACCAAATTTTTAGATGCATTAAAAATGCTGAATTATTCTAAACGTTCTCTTAAGCATCCTGTTCACCCCTCCACACACATACACTAAATATTATACTATGTATGTTTTCATGGCATTAAAGATTTTTTTCAAAAAAAGATCGTTTCTCCATACTCTAACATATTTCGTGCTATATTGTTGCCTCTTAATTTGTTTGGTGATTATCCCATTGCTGGACATAAAAGGGTGAAGGAGCTAAGGAAAGTTTTACCCTAGAATATGACTATGAAGGAGCTAAGGAAATTTCACCCCAAAATATGCTGCTTTGGTATAAAGATTATTTTGAGTTAAATGTCATTCAAAATCAGGAAACACTGAATGAAGCCTTTCTTCTAGCTACCTAAAATCTGAAGGGTGCTGACTTCCTTATCAAATGCTAATAGACCTGGCTCCAAGGTCATTTGAAGCACAATACCTGTCTCTCAGATTAATTTACAAATCAGTTTCCCTCCATCTACCCATCCCCGCAGTAACCACTTACTGCACCTATACTTTCCACATTCTCCCCGCTCCCTTCTAAATGCCTTGTATAAAGGTCTCTATCACTGAAACTTTAAGTAATCATTCCTGTGGTTCCCGCCATGTGCCTGGTTTTTAGAAATAAACCTTTCTCTTATTAATCTACCATAATTGTGAGTTGATCTTTCAGAGAACCAGATAAAGAGAAAAGGGCAAGTTTCCCTGTGATCCCTACAACTACTTGGTATAAAGAATACTTTGAATTAAAGACCATTGGAGATCAGAAAGCATCTAGAAGGGGCTTTCCCTCTCTCTACATAAAACCCGGTTGACCAGGCGGCGCCTGTAGCTCATCGAGTAGGGCGCCAGCCCCATATACCGAAGGTGGTGGGTTCAAACCCGACCCCGCTGAACTGCAAAACAGAAAAATAGCCGGGCGTTGTGGTGGGCGCCTGTAGTCCCAGCTACTCGGGAGGCTGAGGCAAGAGAATCGCCTAAGCCCAGGAGTTGGAGGTTGCTGTGAGCCGTGACAGTACAGCACCCTACCCAGAGTGATAGAGTGAGACTTTGTCTCGGGGGGGGGGGGGGGGGGTGTTAACCTGGCTGACCTAATCAAAATATCAGGGGGGGTGGGCAATTGACTTTCTTTCCTCCCCCTGAAGGCTAAGCAGACCTGGCTCAAATCACTTAAAACATAATACCTGTCTCTCAGGTTAATTTACATGTCAATCTGTTTCCCACCCCGACATCCTCCTTAACAACCACTTATTGCAGCTATACTCCACATTTCCTCCCTCCCTCTGAAAGGCATCTGTAAAAATACCTGACCATCATGGAGACATTGGGTAATCACTCTTGTGGTTGCCCCATGTGCATGGCATTTCAAAATAAACATTTCTCTTATTAATCTGCCTTGATTGTGAGTTGATCTTTAAATGAACTTGGGGTGGGGGTAAGTTTCCTTTGGCCTCTACAGTGTTATTTCTAGACTTTTTCTGTTACAAATAGTAGTTCTAGGAAAAGGTTCAGGCATAAATCTGTGTGTACATCCCTGATTATTTCCTTAAGGAAATCTAGCAAATGAGGAGTTATTACATCAGAGACCATTTTCAGATTGCTGGTACTCATCACCATAGTTCCTCCCTAAAGACTATAGCAGTTTCACCCCCATGAGAAGTTCACAAAAGTATTCTCTGTATTGAACTCTGGGCAGTGCTTGCCAGTGCCATAGACTGAATTGTGCCCCTCCCATCAAAATTCCTAGGTTTAAGCCCTAACCACCAACGTGATTGGATTTGAAGATAAGGCTTTAAGGAAGGAAATAAGGTTAAATGAGGTAATAAGGGTGAGATCATAATCCACTACTACCATGGCTCATATTCTGAGGAAAGCCCTTGTGAGAACATAGTGAGAAGGCAGCTGTCTGCAAGCCATCACGAGAGCCCTCATCACAAACAGAATTGGATGGCACCTTGAACTTGGACTTTGCAGCTTCTAGAACTGAACAAAAAAAATTGCCATTGTTTAAGCCATCCAGTCTATGGTGTTTTGTTATATCCCAGCTAACACAGCCAGTGTGAAATTTTTCTAATTGGCAATGGTTTGATTTCTATAAAAATGGTCATTTCAGGCTCAGCGCCTGTGGCTCAAGCGGCTAAGGCACCAGCCACATACACCAGAGCTGGCGGGTTTGAATCTAGCCAGGGCCCTCCATACAACAATGATGGCTGCAACCAAAAACTAGCCAGGCCTTGTGGCAGGCACCTGTAGTCCCAGCTACTTGGGAGGCAGAGGCAGGAGACTCGCTTGAGCCCAGGAATTGGAGATTGCTGTGAGCTGTGATGCCACAGCACTCTATCCAGGGTGACAGCTTGAGGCTCTGTCCCATGAAAATAAAAATGGTCACTTCATTTATCGGCCACTTTCCACATCTCTGGGAAAATTCAAAGTCTATTATTGGATACTAAAGCAGAACATTACAAAATTCATAGGGCACAGTGGATTGGTATTCAAGAGCATGTCCACAGAGCTAGAATTGTGTTCTTTAGAGTAATGCATTTTTGTTTGTTTGTTTGTTTGTTTGTTTGTTTGTTTGTAGAGACAGAGTCTCATTTTATCGCCCTCAGTAGAGTGCCGTGGTGTCACACAGCTCACAGCAACCTCCAACTCCTGAGCTTAGGCGATTCTCTTGCCTCAGCCTCCCGAGTAGCTGGGACCATAGGCACCAGCCACAACGCCCAGCTATTTTTCTGTTGCAATTCTGCCGGGGCCGGATTTGATCTGTCGCCCTTGGTATATGGGGCCAGCGCCCTACTCACTGAGCCACAGGTGCTGCCCCATTTTTTTTCTTTTGAAACGGATTCTCAAGCTGTTGCCCTGGGTAGAGTGCTATGGTGTCATAGCTCATAGCAACCTCCAACTCTTGGGCTCAAGTGATCCTTTTACCTCAGGTTTTCTATTATTATTTTTTTCTTTAGTAGAGATGGGGTCTTGCTTTTGCTCAGACTGGTCTCGAAATCCTGAGCTCAAGCAATCCACCCCCCTTGGCCTCCCAGAGTGCTAGGATTACAGGCACGAGCCACCATGCCTAGCCTAGTAATGCATTTTTTTTCTTTTTTTGAGACAGAGCCTCAAGCTGTCACCCTGGATAGAGTGCTATGACATTACAGCTCACAGCAACCTCCAATTCCTGGGCTCAAGCGAGTCTCCTGCCTCCGCCTCCCAAGTAGCTGGGACTACAGGCGCCCGCCACAATGCCCGGCCATTTTTTGGTTGCAGCTGTCATTGTTTGGCGGGCCCGGGCTGGATTCGAACCCGCCAGCTCAGGTGTACGTGGCTGGCGCCTTAGCCCGTTGAGCCACAGGCGCCGAGCCTTGAACCCAGTTCTTTAGACTTGCAGCTACAAATGAATTTTCTTGGCTTCAAAGTTTCCATCTCAAAAAATGACTACATTTGGTGGCATCCGTAGCTCAGTGGGTAGGGCACCAACCACATACACCGAGGCTGGGGGGTCCAAACCCATCCCGGGCCTGCTAAAACAACAATGACAACTGCAACCAAAAAATAGCCATGGGTTGTTGTGGGTGCCTATAGTCCCAGGTATTTGGGAGGCTGAGGCAGGAGAATCGCTTAAGCCCAAGAGTCTGAGGTTGCTGTGAGCTGTGGCCCCACGGCACTCTACCCAAGGCGACAGCTTGAGACTCTGTCTCAAAAAAAAAAAAAAAAAAAGACTACATTTTGGAGAGGATTGCTTCAGAACTCATCTCCTAATTGGCCATTGCACTGATTCTGTATTGCTTTGCCAAATGAATCTTATGCATAAGGTATTTTAGGGGGACACCTTTAGTGAGTACATTGATTTCACCAGACGTATTCCTATTGGAAACAGTTTACTGAGGTCGGAGGATGTAGAAATTACAAAAATAAAATCGAAATATCCCCTTTCTTTCTTGCCTGGTATTTTACTTATTTCTCTTCTCCCCTTACCAGCCCCCTTGTGGTTTCTTCCCATTTGTGGACTCTTCTTTTTGTGTTCCCCTCTGCCTACACCTCTAAATGTTGAATGCCCCAGGGCTCTGTCCTGAGCCTTCTCTCTTCTGTGCCTCCACACTCTGGGCTAGCTCATCTCATCCGATATCTTTAAAATATTCTTCCCCAGTAGTCCAGGTTCATGTATCTGAAGGAGGTCTCTGAATAGCAAAAAGCAGGCTCTATTATTTAGAGCAGTGGTTCTCAACCCTCCTAATTCCACAACCCTTTAATACAGTTCCTCATGTTGTGGTGACCCCCCAACCATAAAATTTTTTTTGTTGCTACTTCATAACTGTAATTTTGCTACTGTTATGAATCGTAATGTAAAAGTCTAATATGCAGGATGGTCTTTGGTGACCCCGCCTCGGCCGAACTGCAAAACAAAACTAGCCGGGCGTGGTGGCGGGCGCCTGTAGTCCCAGCTACTCGGGAGGCTGAGGCAAGAGAATCACCTAAGCCCAGGAGGTGGAGGTTGCTGTGAGCTGTGTGACTTCACCACACTCTATTGAGGGGGATAAAGTAAGACTCTGTCTCTACAAAAAAAAAAATTCTAGGAAATAGTGACAATGGCAGAAAAAATGGATCCTTGCAAGATTTCTTCTAACTCTGCTGCTTGCACTTCAATAAGTAAATATTGAAGACTTAGTATGAGCGAGTTACTGGTGCCAACAGAGAAAGAAGAAAATACTTCTGTCAGTTAACATTTCATAATTCTATGACCTTAGGATTCTGAACACCTACGTAAGGTATTTTTAAATTTTAGCAGTTACATTGGGGAGATTTACATCAAGAACCAGGCCTTATGGAGTCAGAACTCGCCTAGAATTCTTTCATCAAAGATTCACTGCAAACTGGTGCCATTGGGTCATTTTTAGGGTTCAGGCCATTGGTTTAGTGGGTTCTCCTGAGAGTGGACTGGGCGGTCATGTGCCACTTGGCAGTTTTCAAGGTTCAGGTTTATTCTATTTTATTTTCTGTCCGTTTCTGTAGGAAGTACGCAGCCAGATGGTTAATTGCCCTGTCCGAAGCACAGGCACACTCACAGAAAAGGTGTGAGGAAGGGCCCTCACGCGGCAGGCTGACACTGTACAGAGTTGGGATTGTTGACCCACTGATTGCGTCTGAAAGCCTTTTCAGCCACACAAAACCCTGGGTTCCCCTATTAGCATATCAGAGGTGGCAAAGTGGTGGGAAATGCTGTAGGCAACAAAGGACTGGGCTAAGTGGCATTGTCCCATTGGTGCTTACAGAAGCAGAAAAAATGATAATCAGGCCAGAGCCGCAGTGATGGACAGATGTTGACATATTTTCCTGGGTGACCAATGTCTTCTACTCCCCCCTCGCACCACTTGATCCCTTCTCAAGACTGCCCACCCCCTGCACAAGCACAGTTCCTCAGCCAGTACACAAGGAAAAGCCATGTCCCAATCAAAAGCCTCTCTGGAGCTGAAAGACAGTTTCAGCTGTAACTTGAACCACGCCTGGAAGGGATTTGTCATTTTTTTTCAGACTTGAAAGTCTTATTTGAAAGAGAACTTGATGATAAATAGGAGAGTCAGTTGCCAGTTACTAATACCATCATAGAAATGAGTCACTGTTGATATCACCGCGCTTCTTCGCAGGAGCAGCCATCTTATTATTTTATACTGAAAGGGAGAAAAGATGTTTAGTGGACAAGTCAGTTTACATTCTCATTGTCGTAAATGATTTCCCATCTCTGAAGTTTGAGCCCAGTGTTCTATGCTCCATAGCAATGGCTCTCAACCAGAAGCAATTTTACCTCTCAGGAATACTGGGCGATGTCTGAAGATTTTTTTTATTGTCACAATTGGGGTGGGGGAGGTATGCTCCTGGCATCTAATGGATTTAGGCCAAGGATGGTACTAAAGACTATCATGCACAGGACAGCACCTATAACAAAGACTTACTGGGCTCTAAATGTCGACAGTGCCAAGGCTGAGAAACTCTGGTCTATAGCCTTTTTTGTGGATATAATTTACAAACTCTAATCAAGTCCAATTGCTATTGATAAATGGTTACCTTGAGAGACTGATAGTCCCATGCTCACTATATTAATTGAGAATATTGAACAGTTTTCGACAAAGAAACAGAGCCTATGTTATGATTTTTCCTCTTTGGCTGCATCACTGAAAGATTTCATCTAAGCAAGGGGTGTAAAATTTTAGAAAATTGTGTATTGAGCACAGAGGGGTGAAAATTTTCCTACAGGCAGTAATTTGACTTTCTCACAGCCAACAATGTGTCATTTATTTTGTGCTCAGCTGAGTCTTAAATATACTCCAAATGGCATAAAATTTGATTAAAGAATTCTTCCTCCTTACTTGGAAATATTTATAACCTCTTAGAAAATGACACACTTGGGGTACGCTATATATTGTTCAATTATATACATATAATACTGTATATATAATCAAATTTATGTTTAAAATCACGTCGTAGTAAGTTTCTGCTTAAAATCACATTTGGATAAGAATTTTTTCAGTTCAATATTTACAAGTCAGAATATTTGTAATTACATGCATACACATATACATATGCCTAGATAGACGGATATATAGAGGGAAATACAGTAGAACCTCTATAGGTGACCACCTCCTGCATTGACCACTTCTTTAAGTTGACCTGATTTTCATAGACAGGACATCCGCCACGTGTACACATCAGTACAGTAGGCCTAATTCCTTATGTTGACCACCTGAGTGTTACAGCCCCTTGGGTGGTCAACTTACAGAGGTTCTATGATTTCTTGAAATGCAAGTTGTTCTATCTAAGTAGGTATATGTTGACCAAACCACTTTAGATCCAAAACACTAAGGATAAGCTGGGCCTGGTGGCTCATGCCTATAATCCTAGCACACTGAGAGGTCAAGGGGCGTGGATTGCCTGAGCTCAGAAGTTCGAGACCAGCCTGAGCAAGAGCCAGCCTCCATCTCTACTAAAAATAGAAAAACTAGCCTGACGTTGTGGTAAGAGCCTGTGGTCCCCCCTACTTGGGAAGCTGAGGCAAAAAGATCTCTCTTTCTCTTTTTTTTTTTTTTTTTTTTGAGACAGACTCTCACTATTTTGCCCCCAGTACAGTGCCATGGCATCACAGTTAACAGCAACCTCCAACTCTTGGGCTTAAGCGATTCTCTTCCCTCAGCCTCCCAAGTAGCTGGGACTACAGGCGCCCACCACAAAGCCCAGCTATCTTTTGGCTGTAGTTGTCATTGTTGATTGGCAGGCCAGGGCTGGGTTCGAACCTGCCATCCCCGGTGTGTGTGGCCAGCGCCCTAGCTGCTGAGCTACAGGTGCTGAGCCATCAAGAAGATCTCTTGAGCCTAAGGGTTTGAGGTTGCTGTGAGCTATGATACCATGGCATTCTACCAAGGGCAATAGAGTAAGACTCTTTCTCCAAAAGAAAAAACAAAACACTAAGGATTATTGATCACTGGTTATTATATCCATTATTATACAATTTTGATAACTATCTTTTTCACAGGGGAAAGTAGATTTTCTCTGCCAGAAAAATATTGCGGATAATTATAATGAACTTTATTAAGACTATAAAATGGCACCAATTTAATTGCCTTAATTTGCCGTCAATGATCTTATGTTATAGACTTCATGATATATAGTTTTTTCTTTAAAATTACCCTATTGCATAGGAATTCATCAAGCCTAAGACACTTTCTAAATCAGAGTTATGCCCTCTGGCGAAGATATTTCGCCATTTGTAAAAATACTGGTGCTTTTTGTAAAACACAGTGCATACGTATATTCTAACACACTGGTTCATGTTCAGAATCAGTTGGGTCCTAAAAATATAGTCATTTGTTAGGCCCCAGTCAGATCAGCTGAATCAGAATGTCAGAGGATGAAACCCAGGCATTGGCATTAAAGCAAAACAAATTAAAATGACATACGCACAAACACGAACACACAGACCAGGCCAATCTAACATGCAGCCATGGTGGGAGGGCTGGCTGGACACCCAGGTCTAAAGTACAGATTATCACAGGCAACAGAATTGGCAGGCAAGCTGGGAAAATAGTGCCCCACACGGATAGTAGGGATATATCCCTGTTTTAGTCTTAGTGGGGAGTGGGGTGTGGGAATACTCTGAAATACCTTTGGCATGTAACAATTTAGCAATGATTCATTTCTTAATTGCCATTTTGAATAATAAAATCTCCTGGGGAACTAAGAGCAGCACTGCAGTAAGAAGCAAGAATACCAGAATCCAGGTAATGTTCTTACTCTGGCTCTTTCCCCTTGATCTCTGTAGGTGAGCTCTTTAACTATTTCCTGCCTCAATTTACTCACCTATAAAATGAGAGGGCTTGGTCATGTGATTTCTACTATTTCTGTTCAATTTGAAGAGAAAAATAACTATGAATGATGATATACTTACAAAAAAAGTTAAACAATTTAACATCCATTTTCCACAAATATATAAAGCACTATATGGCAAAATAATAAAGAATTTATAAAGGATTCTTTTGCAATTTGTAATTAAGACATAAATTTCATCATATCAAAAATGTGAGTCTATGGCTCGGCGCCTGTGGCTCAGCGGGCTAAGGTGCCAGCCACGTACACCTGAGCTGGCGGGTTCGAATCCAGCCCCGGTACCAAACAACAATGACGGCTGCAACCAAAAAATGGCCGGGCATTGTGGCGGGCGCCTGTAGTCCCAGCTGCTTGGGAGGCGGAGGCAAGAGACTCGCTTGAGCCCAGGAATTGGAGGTTGCTGTGAGCTGTGATGCTACAGCACTCTATCCAGGGTGACAGCTTGAGGCTCTGTCCCCCCCCCCCCAAAAAAATGTGAGTCTAGTGTTTAGGCTACAAGATATTTCTACACATAAATGTACTTTATATGGAGGCTGGCACATGTTTCTATAAAGGGGAAGATAGTAAATATTTTAGGCTTTGAGGGGTGGACCACAGAAAAGAGACTTGCAAAATTTTTTTCCAAAACATAATTTTAAAAATATGAAAAATAGGTAAGGACAAGGTTTCATGATCCTTGTCTTAAACAAGTGAAATATGGTTGCATCAGAACAAAATCACTTGCTTTAATATGAATACAAAAACAATGGCTAGAAGCTATTGTTAGGTGGAGAGATTGAACCTGGGCAATAAAGAAACCTGCTGAGAAAGTTTTCACTCAAGGTTTACTAGGGTAGAGGGGAGGGGAACCCATCAACTGTAGGATGACAAACTTTAGTCACAGTTTGCCAGGGACTTGTCCAGTTTCAGCACTGAAAGGTCCTGAGTCCCAGGAAACCAGAATAATTGCTTGATTACCACACATCTTTGACTCCTGGAAAGGTCTTTTGCAGGGAAAAATCTAGAATCAAATTGAAAAGGAAAAAGCTTGAAATGGAAATGCTTTTAGGAGCTTTACCATATAAACAATAGGTAAAGACCTCAGCTGGGAAACTTTTTTTTTTTTTCTTTTGAGACAGAGCCTCAAGCTGTCACCCTGGATAGAGTGCAGTGGCATCACAGCTCACAGCAACCTCCAATTCCTGGGCTCAAGCGGGTCTCCTGCCTCTGCCTCCCAAGTAGCTGGGACTACAGGCGCCCGCCACAACACCCGGCCATTTTTTGGTTGCAACTGTCATTGTTTGGCGGGCCCAGGCTAGATTCAAACCCACCAACTCAGGTGTACGTGGCTGGCGCCTTAGCCTGTTGAGCCACAGATGCTGAGCCTCAGCTGGAAAATTTTAAAGGAAAAATTTTAAGAGAATATTTTGCAGTATTTTTTGGCTTGAGCTGCAATGAGTCTAAATCCGCCTTCCTGTTAACAGTCTCCGTCTGACAGGCCATATAGGAGGAAAGTGCTTATTCACAGATGTGTCAGTTGTTCTGTAGTACAAGTTTATACATCCTCTGGACATGATAAATGCAGGACATTCTGATGAAACACAGCCCAACCTTGTTACTCAGAAGCCACAGGATTTACAAGTACTTCCTGGGTTTGCCTGAAGAGGACATTTGTCCTGAAACTAACTGTGAACCTAACTATAAATAAAAAGATTACTAATAGAGACTAATTCAGAAATGGTCTGCAATAAAAGCAAGATCAATTTTCTCAACATATTATGTCCACCTGTGATATTATTATCATTAATTCGAATCTTTAAGACTGGAAGCTCAAAGCTTAAAAGGCTAATTTCTTGGAAGAACTTGCCTTAAGTTAATCACCCCAAGGGTAGGTGGCTTTCCCATTGTACTCTGTACAAACAGGACCCTTTCTAAAAACATAAATATTAAAAAGCAGAGCTGAAAGGTTGAAAGAGAGTGCCATTGGCTAAACCAGTATCAAGAATATAATTTAAAACCTTTTATAATATTCTTTCATTTTTATCAATTTATTCAACTTCTAACTCTATGACGTTTCTTTCTTTCTTTTTTTTTTGAGACAGAGCCTCAACAGCAACCTCCAACTCCTGGGCTCAAGCAATTCTCCTGCCTCTGCCTCCCAAGTAGCTGGGACTACAGGCGCCTACCGCAATGCCCGGCTATTTTTTGGTTGTACTTGTCATCGTTGTTTGGCAGGCCCGGGCTGGATTCGAACCCCCCAGCTCAGGTGTATGAGGCTGGCGCTTTAGCCGCTTAAGCCACAGGCGTAGAGCCTCTATGAAGTTTTAGATGTGTCTTTATGACTCATCCTATTTGGGGTCATAAAAGTATCCTCTTTTCTGGGCTTCAGGTCAGCTTGGTATTGAAAGCCATTGTCTTCTTTGAAGCTGTGACTATGGGTCCTTGTCTTTAGAAAGTTTTTCAGCACAATCATTGATGCTGGAAAAAATCACACATATCTTTAAATGGATCTTCCTTCTCTTTCCATGCTAGAAAATTAAAGGGAAAGAGGGAAGACCTATTTAGATACCAGCTTGATGTCTTGGTTCTACAAAATACCTACTGACAAGTGTCCTTTCCTAGACGGAAACAAACTTTCCTTTGCTATAAGGGGAGTGAAGTGGGGCATTAGGACCCCAAGCCAGGAAAGTTCAAGATAGTTCAAGAGATCATCAGATAAGGGTGGCGCCTGTGGCTCCGTCAGTAAGGCGCAGGCCCCATACACCAAGGGTGGCGGGTTCAAACCCAGCCCTGGCTGAACTGCAACAAAAAAATAGCCGGACGTTGCGGTGCGCTCCTGTAGTCCCAGCTACTTGGGAGGCTGAGGTAAGAGAATCACCTAAGCCCAGAAGTTGGAGGTTGCTGTGAGCTGAGAGATGCCACGGCTCTCCACTGAGGGCGATAGAGTGAGACTGTCTCTACAAAAAGAAAAAAAAATGATAACTAGACCTTCTATTCAAAGTCAGTTGGCTTTCCATCCAGGCTGCTTAGGTGAGAGTTGGCCCCCACCCAGATGACCATGCCCTAACTGATCCTTGGACTCTGGGCAAACCCTAAGACTATTCATTTTAGCCCCACAAGGCACTTTTTCTTGGATAAATTTGCATTCTTAAAGATAAAAGAAAACTCAAGGCTCGGTGCTTGTGGCTCAACAGGCTAAGGCACGAGCCACGTACACCTGAGCTGGCGGTTCGAGTCCAGCTCGGGCCCACCAAACAACAATGATGACTGCAACCAAAAAATGGCCGGACGTTGTGGCGGGCGCCTGCAGTCCCAGCTACTTGGGAGGTGGAGGCAGGAGACTCGCTTTTGAGCCCAGGAATTAGAGGTTGCTGTGAGCTATGATGCCATGGCCCTCTATCTAGGGTGATAGCTTGAGGCTGTGTCTCAAAAAAAAAAAAAAGAAAAGAAAACTCAAAATTATTTATCATCTATTCTAACCTTTTATTCTAGGGAGGATCTATAAGTTCTATATTTTATTTTTAAAAAATTCTATATTTTTAAAAATTACAATTGTGGATGAATAAAACAAAAAATTAATGATTGGATAGATAATTTAGAGAATACTAATTTTCCCTCTCCCAATGCTGTAAGGCAGCCAAGGAAGTCAGAGGAAATTTTATTTAAAAAAAAAACATATATATATATATATTTAAAATTTTGATCTTTAACCTGGGTCAACACATCTTTAAGATATCAGGTTACAATCTCAATAAATGCCTGGTTCAGGAACATGTAAATTCTATGGAGAACTAAAGCAATTTTCCTATCATTATTCAGCAGCTGTCATGCCTGAAAACTGTGATTGCAGCAAAATAGAATGTTCCCAAATCATGATGAGGGGAGGCAATGTTCTGTGATCCAGGGCATGTAATGCCAATGAGGAATGCAGCATATAATCTGACTATCTAGAATATAAAATGGAAATACTGCTGGGGCATATGAGACCAACATTTGTTCAGTTATTCAAAATAGTTTATAATATTTTGATTGTTCAAGCATCAGTGGCTACATGTGATTCCAATTAATCCTCTGCAGGTTCTAGTCTGATATCTGATTATGACATTTATAGCACTATAAAAATGACTACAAATATTAGTTAATGGATACAAAAGTACAGCTAGATAGGAGAAATAAGTTCTAGTTTTCTATAGCACTACAGGGTGACTATAATTAACAACAATTTGTTATATATTTTCAATAACTAGAAGAGAAGAGTTTGAATGTTTTCACACAAAGAAACGATAGAGGTTTGAGGTGATGGACACGTTAATTATTCTGGTTTGTTCATAACACATTATATATTTGTATGGAAATATCACAACACACTCCATAAATATGTATAATTATTATATGTCAGATAAAAGTAAAAATAAAAACAAGCAAAAACCCCCTTGCTTATGTACATTCAAAAAGTACTTTAAACAATGAACTCTTGAGTTTCTTTCTCTACAAAATGTAGAACAGCCTGAGCTGAAAATCAAGGATGGGTCATCTATATTTAGGTTTAAATGATCTCATTATTTAGAATGTATGGTTATCTAACAATTTTCTATTGCTATATAATAAACTACCTGAAATCTTAGCAGTTTAATTTTTTTTTTTTTTTTTTTTTGCAGTTTTTGGCCAGGGTGGGGTTTGAACCCACCACCTCTGGTATATGGGGCTGGCACCCTACTCCTTGAGCCACAGGTGCTTCCCTTAGCAGTTTAATCATAAAACATTTATTTATTTATTTATTTATTTATTTATTTATTTTGCAGTTTTTGGCCAGGGCTGGGTTTGAACCCACCACCTCCGGCATATGGGGCCAGCACCCTACTCCTTTGAGCCACAGGTGCCGCCCACAAAACATTTATTATCTCACAGTTTCTGTGGCTTAAAAATTTAAGAGCACCTTAGATGAGTGGTTCTCACTCAGGTGCACTCATGAGATTGCACTCAAGCTGTTGACCAGGGCTATAGTTGTCTACCTATTCCTAAACATTTCATTATTTTTGTTGTAATTATTAAGTGGATTTTTTTCTTCATTTCCATTTCAATTGTTCATTGTTAGTGTATAGAAATGTACTGATTTTTATGTACTGATTCTGAATCCTGCAACTTTGCTGAATTAGTTTATTAGTTTCCTTTCTTTTCCTTTCCTTTCCTTTCCCCTTTCCTTTCCTTTCTCTCTCCCTCTCTCTCTTTTCCTTCCTTCCTTCCGTCCGTCCTTCCCTTTCCTTTCCTTTCCTTTCCTTTCCTTTCCTTTCCTTTCCTTTCCTTTCCTTTCCTTTCCTTTCCTTCCTTTCCTTTCCTTTCCTTCCCTCCCTCCCTCCCTCCCTCCATGACATCAGAGTAGAGTGCCATGACATCATAGCCCATAGTCATCTCCAACTCTTGGGCTTAAGAGTTCCTCTTGACTCAGCTTCTGGAGTAGCTGGGACTATAGGCCTTACTACAGTGCCTGGCTTTTTTTTTTTTTTTCTTTAGTTGAGATGTGGTCTCACTCTTGCTCAGGCTGGTCTTGAAACACTCTAAGCTCAAGCAATCTACCCACCTTGGACTCCCAGAGTGCTAGGATTATAGCCATAAGTCACCATGCCCAATGCACTTTTTATTTCTTTTTCTTGCCTAATTGCTCTGGCTAAGATTTCTAATACTACATTAAATAGAAGTGATAAGAGTGGGCATCCTTGCCTTATTCTTAATCTTAGAGGAAAAGCTTTTAGCCTTTCATCATTAAGTATATTGTTTTTCTGGCTTGGCGCCTGTGGCTCAACGGGCTAAGGCGCCAACCACGTACACCTGAGCTGGCGGGTTCAAATCCAGCCTGGGCCCACCAAACAACAATAACGGCTGCAATCAAAAAAATGGCCGGGCATTGTGGCAGGCGCCTGTAGTCCCAGCTACTTGGGAGGTGGAGGCAAGAGACTCACTTGAGCCTAGGAATTAGAGGTTGCTGTGAGCTGTGATGCCACAGCACTCTACCCAGGGTGACAGCTTGAGGCTCTGTCTCAAAATAAAAAAAAAAAAAAGTATATTGTTTTTCACATTGCCTTTATTATGTTGAGGTAGTTTCCGTGTATTCCTAGTTTGTTACTTTTTTTTAACACTAAGGGGTACTAAATCTTGTCGAATACTTTTCAGTAGATATGATCATGTGGTTTTGGTCTTCATTCTGTTAATGTGGTATTTTATATTGATTGATTTTCGAATGTTGTATCAGCTTTGTGTTCTAGGAATAAGTTCCATTTGGTCATTATGTATAATCCTTTTACTGTGCTGTTGAATTTGGTTTGCTGGTATTTTGTTAAGAATTTTTCAGTATGACATCATTTTACCTAATTATATCAGCCAAGATACTATATCCAAATGAGGTCATATTCTGAGGTACTATAGGTTAGGACTTCAACATACCTTTTTTGGTGAGGACATAATTCAACCTATCAGAGTCCTCAAGATGGAAACTATAATCTTTTATAACCTAATGTTGGAAGTTAACATCCTATCACTTCTGCCATATCGTATTCATTAGAAGCTAGTTATTAAGTCCAGCCACATGCAAAGGGCAGAGATTACATAAGGGTTGAACAGCAGGAGGTAGGTTATCACTGAGGGCCATATTGGAGACTGCCTACCACATTCACAATCACCAAGGAGAAACTAGGTGGAGTTGACTTGAAAAAAAAGTTGCTTTCATAATTTAGGAAAGTATCTCTGACCCCCATCCAAAAGAGATTAGCTGTCCAAAAGTATACATGGATGCTGAGAGTAATAAGATAAATTTCACTTCTAAATCAGTTGATTTCAATTTTATGTAATCATCTCTCTACTGCAGTGTTTTTCAGCCTTTTTATCTCATGGCACACTTGAACCTACAGTTAAACTTTGGAAGTACACTTAAATTATGTTGATCAAAAAAAAAAAAAGAGTGAAAAAAGAAAACACTGTGCTTTGGCTAAGGCTCTAGCCACATACGCCAGAGCTGGCGGGTTCGAATCTAGCCTGGCCTTGCCAACCAACAAGGACAACTACAACCAAAAAATAGCTGGGCATTGTGGTGGGTGTCTATTGTCCCAGTTACTTGGAAGGGTAAGGCAAGAGAATTGCTTAAGCCCAGGAGTTGGAGGTTGCTGAGAGCTGTGACGCCATGGCACTCTACCCAGGGTGACAGCTTGAGGCTCTGTCACAAAAAAAAAAAAAAAGAAACAAAGAAAGAAAAGAAAACAATTTAATTAATTATCTTTTTTTTTTTTTTTTGTAGAGACAGAGTCTCACTTTATTGCCCGTGGTAGAGGGCCATGGCGGCACACAGCTCACACACAGCAACCTCCAACTCCTGGGCTTAAGCGATTCTCTTGCCTCAGCCTCCCGAGTAGCTGGGACTACAGGCGCCTACCACAACGCCAGGCTATTTTTCTGTTTTCACAGTTCGGCTGGGGCCGGGTTTAAATCCGCCACCTTTGGTATATGGGGCCGGCACCCTACTCAATGAGCCACAGGCGCCGCCCTTAATTAATGATCTTTAAAAACTTTTGTGGCACCTCGGTTGAAAATCACTGATTTACTGTCTTAAAGAATTTATAATTTTTACTTTTTTGGTTGTGCCTTTCATTTATCCTGGTTCTCTTTAGGAAATAAAAGAGACAGCATGGGTATTGGCTCAAATGTATTTTTGAGTCCCTACAATGCATTGCTGGTTTCCCTTTCAAAATTATATGACCAGAATATTTATTCAGACTGAAATCCCAGCCATCAACTTGATTATAGGCTTATGAGGTCCCAAAGCAGAAGGCCCAGTTAAGCCAGGTCAAGACTCCTGACCCTCAGAAACTATGAGATAATAAGTGCATATTTTTTAAACCACTAAGTGTGTGGTACTTTGTTATATAACAATATATTTCTACTAAGATGGCCAATGATTAATTTGAGACCTCTTCTAGAACACTAAGGAGTAGGGTATTCTCCAATCTCCTCAATGAAGTTAGAGCTAAATTAGTTCACTCAATATTTAGCACTAAAGGGCGCTTCAGACACCATCTCACTCAACTTCTCTAATGTCCAGATGAAAAAACTGAGACATTGATAGGTAAGTGACTTGCCCAAGGTCCTACGAAGCCATTTTATTAGCCATTTCCTAATAACCATTTTAAGCTTAAATCACAACATGGTCGGCTTTCCTATTTTATTTCCTTAGGATGAATGAGTTATTTTGGATATAACAGTCAGTTCTTGCTACATAACAAATAATTTTAGAATTTTAGTGGCATTTAACAACAAACACTTATTTCTTGCTTATGGGGAAACTAGACTTCAATTTATCTCCCCTGGGCTAGATTAGCTGCAAGACTTCACTCCTTTTTATGGTTGAATAATTATCCATTGTATGGATACTATTACATTTTGTTTAACCATTCATTAGTTGATGGACATCTGAGTTGTTTTCATCTCTTGGCTATTGTGAATAATGCTGCTAGGAACATTCATGTAGAAGCTTTTGTATGGATATATATTTTAATTTCTCTTGGGTATAGCCTGAAAAGTGGCATTGCTAGATCATATGGTAACTCTGTATACCAACTTTTTAAGGCCTACCTGCTTAAGAGAGCATGAAAATCAGACCTGGATATCAGACAAAGCCCAACCCTAACTCTAAGAACTGGGCTTCAATCAAGGAAAAAAACAAATCTACCTTTTCAGGGACACAAGGAAAAGGCCATAGACTATAAAGCCAGCAGTATTAGTATTAGAACTTTTTTAAAGAGACACTAACATTTTCTTGATGCATCCATCCATTAGTTATCATAAAGTGGAGTCATGCTTCCCAAGACTATTAAATATAGAGAGAGCACAAACCCATCTCCAGCATAGAAAATAGGTTTAAAGTTGTTTATGAAGGACCTGCAATGAGAAGGCAAGTACACCGGTTAGTATTAAGCCGATGATTGTTCCCAACCCTTAAATCCTATCCAAGGCCAAAGTTGATTGAAAAATAAGAACCAGAAGCAAGCAGATGAAAGAGAAAAATAAATTATTGCAGATAAAACTGAATAGGTACACACAGCTGAGACATGTGGTCATGGTCAGTTTTCCTATTACAATTCTATAGTTCCTTATCTAAAATTCTATAATATAAAGGGCTTCAGAAACCATTTGCTTGAAGTTTGATACAAATTGTTTTGGTAGAAAAACCTGACCTGAACTGATACGTGACAATTTTAGTCTTTATTTTACCTAACATGAATATTCATATGTTTGGCTGGAAAATAGTAATGATTTGATTTGGGGATGTTGCCAGAGATCCTGCTTGGGGTGTCACATACAGACACAGCATATGCACTTCATTGCCTTTTGAAAAAACTTAAATTCTGTGATACAGCTGGCTCTACAAGTGTCACATAAGGAACTGTGACCTGGTACTCCTCCTCGCCGACCTCCATACCACACACACACTCATTCCCAGATTGGACCTTGATTTGATCCACCCAAGGGAGAGTTTGTATCTGCAAAGCAAACATACTTGTCCAAAAGCGCAGCTTCATTCCCATCAAATTCCAATAGGAAGAATGGAAGGAATGGCTATGAGATCCAAATTTTAGAGAAGGCAGACCTGGGCCCTGGACCTGGAGTCTCACTCTTGCTCCGACAGGAGACTGCTGAGAGGAAAAGAAAGAAAGGGCCTAGGATGTCCCTCCAGTGTCCCTAGTCAGACACATCGCTCCTTTCTTTTTACAGAGCCATGTTTGTGTCTAGAAAGAAGGACCAGCAGTACTTTTCCTGTCAGTGGAATTTGTCATGAAAATACAGTTCAGAGGACTGACATTCCCCTCTTGCTGGTGAGAATCAGCTGAGTGTGTGACCTTGGACTTAACTCTTCACATCTCTGGGTCTGTTTTCTCACCTGTGAATGGAGGGGAAGATGAGGAGAGAATGACACTGGTCTTTAGTAGATGCATTTTATACACATTCTACAGTCATCTCATCTAATGTTCAAAGCAGATACAAAATTCTAGGCACTGAGAACAGAGAAATTAAGCAATCCGGAGGGCCAACCACCCTCCTTCTCCAATTGTAAGTCCAGGAATCAGATCCTGCTCCACCTTATAATCAAACCAGTCAAGTCAAGTGCTCCCTAAGTCCACTTCCAGCTCTCAAACCCCATGACTTCCACTGAAAGTGCCTGCATACTTTCAGTTCTGAAGTCCCAGAGAATTGCTTTTCATTTTTTACAGAGGTCCATTGATTGCAAACCAGTTGTATCATTCCCTTGACTTTCCTTTCCCCTGTGGAAATCAGCCACTTTTGGACCTTGAGTTCATTTTTAATTCAAGAAAATAAAGAAAATAAATGATTCGTATGTAGGTCACTTTCCAGCTCTCCCTGAGTTAGGAGACAAAGGCTCAGGGCTCAGCTAGACACGTATTTCAATTATTCCTTAACACGGCCTTTCATACAGATGTTCCAGTGCATTTCACCTTGTTTTCTTGTGACCTAGACATAATA
Source organism: Perodicticus potto (assembly GCA_963574655.1). Lineage (NCBI taxonomy): Eukaryota > Metazoa > Chordata > Mammalia > Primates > Lorisidae > Perodicticus > Perodicticus potto. Next base: position 25,507 of record CAUYRH010049985.1, read on the forward strand.
ACCTCTCAAGAGCTGGCTTAACACTATGTAAAACTGTCCAAATTTATTACATCTTGTATGAATCTTATTTGGGGCTTTTGAGAACCTTCTGTTGATCTCACTAAACCAGCTTCTTTTCTCAACATTGTTTAAAAATGTATTTCATATGGTTATTTAAAAGAATATGTTTTTCTGCTAGCCAGATGATAACCATAAGATTGTAAGCATCTTGCTGAAACTTTATTATGTAATCTCTCAAAACATTAAAGGACTGTATAGGGTCTTCGGTTGCTTTGTGTACCTTTCCCTTTATGAAGCCACTGGAGTGCCCTGACCCACTTTCATGCCACCCTGAGGCTCTTGTCAACCTACAACTATGAAGACATGGTTGGGTTCACTGATTGAAAACATTCTTTTCAAAGGTTCAACAAGCTGGGGATACATTTTCCACTGTAGGAACATTTTCATATTTAAAATTATAACTGCAGCACAGCTTTTTGGTTAGAAGAGTAGCATTTTTAACTAAGGTGACATCAAGTCACAGATGATACAGATTCATCACTTTATGGTGTTTTCCATGCTTGACAGACAGGGCAAGATGTTTCTGAAATATTGGGCATTGGCTTTTAGCATCTGTCCATGTAAACCTATTTCTTGAAAAATGTTCACATCCAACCTTCTTTTGGGAGATTTGGAAGTAAAAGGATGACTTTTACCCAATCAAATGTGAGATTCTGTTATGAGTCAAGAAGAGGTTTACAGTTTTTATTTATTTATTTACCTATTTTTGTAGAGACAGAGTCTCACTTTATTGCCCTTGGTAGCATACGGTGGCGTCACAGCTCACAGCAACCTCCAACTCCTGGGCTTAAGCGATTCTCTTGCCTCAGCCTCCCGAGTAGCTGGGACTACAGGAGCCCCCCACAACACCCGGCTATTTTTTTCTGTTGCTGCAGTTTGGCTGGGGCTGGGTTTGAACCCGCCACCCTTGGTATATGGGGCTGGCACCCTACTCACTGAGCCACAGGCGCCGCCCTACAGTTTTTATTTTAAAGTAACTTTTTATTTATGGCATTTGCCTAGTGGCATGCCACAGTTGGCTCACATTAGTCCATAACAGCTGTTTGGCTTTTGGTGGTTTTTTGAGATAGAGTCTAACTCTGTCACCCAGGCTAGAGTGGAATGGTGTTAGACCAGCTCACAGGAACCTCAAACTCCTGGGTTCAAGCCATCTTCCTGCCTCAGCCTCCCAAGCAGCTGGGACTACAGGTACCTGCCACAATGCCTGGCTAATTTTTCTATTTATATATATTTTTTAATTAATTAATTAATTTTTTATTTTTTTGAGACAGAGTCTTAAGCTGTCTCCCTGGGTAGAGTGCTGTGGCATCACATCATTGTTGTTTGGCAGGCCCGGGCTGGATTCGAACTCACCAGCTCCGGTGTATGTGGCTGGTGCCCTACCCACTGAGCTACAGGCGCTAAGCCAATTTTTCTATTTTTAGTAGGTACAGGGTCTCACTCTTGCTCAGGCTGGTCTCGAACTATTGAGCTCAGGTAATCCTCCTGTCTCAGCCTCCCAAGGTGCTAGGATTATAGGCATGAACCACTGTGCCCAGCCCAATAACAGCTGATTATTATATGCTCCAGAATTTTGTTAGATGATTGATATCATATCGGTAGCTTGAAAAAAGCCACAGTGGAAGCATTTACACCATAGGAATCAGAAAATGCTACAAATCAGTGCTTTTACTGACACAACTTTGATTTTGTTCCATATTTGGAAAAAAATAAACTCATAAGCAGTCAGCATTATTCAGTGATTACTGTGTCCTTTTTAAGATCATGGGCTCTTCAAAAAAAGACACATACACACTCATGGAACTTATAACCTATTTGAGAAAAGAGATCAAACTGGAAGCACCAAACAGAGAAGTATAATCTTGACCATGAGGACAATGTCTAAAGAAGAGAGAAAAGGGCGGACACATGTATGGCAGAGATGTCATGGAAATATTGGAGTTTGGGTTAGGCTTCTAAGGACAAGCAGGACAGAACAATGGGCAATCAGGCAGAGAGGAAGTCATCAAAAGTCATGGTAGGCACACGAAAGGAACAAAATGTACTGTGAATAAGGAACGCTAGTGTGGAGCAAGAGTGCAGTGATATGGGACAGCTTGTAACTGTGGGACCCAGTAGAGTTTGTGCAGCCTTTCCACACATCATTTCACCTTGATCCTCAAATGCAAGGCCATTGAGGCTCAATGGGTGCAACACAGCTGTATAAACCTGCGGTCAGAACAACAAAAAAAATTGTCTTCTCTGATTGGTTTAGCATTCTTCCCATCTCCCTGTGCTGATTCTGTTCATTTGCATTTTAAAGCATATAATACAGAAAAGTAGCAATGAAAAGAAATCGTAAACAAGTAATATATTTAATACTTTCTGGTTTACTTTAAACGCATGGATGATGTTCTGGCTGGCTTTGAATGACAGTAAAGTGTAACTTTCAAGTGTAATTGCTTTCAAGAGTTCAGATATAATTTCTCTGCAAGGCATCCAAGACACCCAAGCCACAGCTCTACTGTATTCAACCCTAGATCTTGACAGGAAGCGGAATTATAACCAAAGCTCAATTTCTAAGAAAAAGAAAACATAGAACAAGTAAAAAATACTGTTGTCTAAACTATGAGGGCTGCATTTTTAGGTCCCCTGTGAGTTAACTTTTCTAAAAGAAATATTTTTGTTCTTCTCCCCACACCATATACCAAACCTCCAAAGGGATAAACAAGAACTGAACTTTTGAATTTAAAATTTTCCAGTAACTTGAATCTCACAAACAGGGTTGAGTGAGAAAAGCCAGACATGAATGCAAGACTTTATAGTTTCATCTCTATTAAGTATTAACAACCAGGCAAAACTAATCTGTGCTGTCAGAAGTCAGCTTCATGGTTACTCTTTGTGGAGTATGGGGTAGTGACAGGAAGATGGTCAAAAAAGAGCTTCCGTGGTGCAGGGAATATTCTCTTTCTGTATCTGAATAATGTTCACAAGCAGGTGTTCACTTTGTAAAAATTCATAGAGTGAAACACATCAAAGTCGCACATGTTCCCTTGTGTACGTAGTACGTTCTACTTCAATAAAAAGGAACTTAAATATTTCCTGCATCCTTAAACCAGATAGAGCCAGGATTATAATACTTTAAAAGACAAGGAATATTTGACATTGGAAAAATGCTGTATGAGAACAGAGTGAAGTACTGGAAGTCTGGTTCCAGCAGTCTCAGGAGGTTTGAAAGGAAGAAGGCCAGGTGGACAGGAGAGCATTGGCACATTCCATCCCTCCAAATGGATGCCTCGGATTTAACATTCAAGAGGATTAGAGATATAAGAAGTCCTAGATGGCATATGATATATATATTACAATATAACAGATAATATCAGGTTCTGGCCCTCCCCAAGGCCATTTCCCCATAATTCAGCACATTGGTTGCACCTTGAAACCTTAATTCAAAAGGAAATGACTTCAGATAAAGATGGTAAAGGCCACGCTTGTAGGACCAAAGTAAAGTAGACAATCTATTATTAGCCATTCAACAAATAGGATACAATTGAAAAAGCCGGGTATAGGGCCCTTGAACCTCACTCACTGATTACTCTTCATAACCTTAGCAGATATTCAGGGTCATGGGATCTTTAAACAGGAAGCAGTGTATACTTTAAGAGACATACTATCTCATCCTCTTTCTACATCTTCAAAGCCTATACTTATATCAAGTCAGATCATTAGAAAGTTCTGTACCATGTTAGGTTAAGCTCTTGCCTCCTATCCCAACTTTTCTGGTCCAAGTTGCACCTTAGAGCAAGTGTCTGATCTTTTTCTATGCCACAGAACCCACTGGTGACCTGGTAAATGTTTGTAGGACTATAGGACTCTTCACAGAATAAGTGTTTACATGTATAAATCAAATGTATGAGCTTACAAAAAACCCACTTACACTAAAAATCACTTATTAAAATACTTCAAAACTTTAATATAGCAACATATATGCTTCTTAATGAAAGCATTAGAAACCTGAGGTCTAATAGCTAGTGAAAACAAATGAAACTGAAATATCTGTAACAATTGTATTCTGATTTTTAAAAATCTGTGATTTCTATTGGTGACCAAGTTACAAGTATTGCTAAAACTTTGTGTGGGCTCCATGCACGGTAGAAGGAAATGCTAAATGTTAGGGGTTGATCAAAGTGAGGATGTAATTTTTTTTTCATCTAAGCCCATAAATCCTACGGATTCCACCCACAGGCTGGAGATTTGTGGATTCCAAGACTAACAGCCTCCCTTTTGAAGTATATTCTTGACCTATATTCAGGCTTACTAGCTGTTTAACAGTAACATCTTTGATTCTTTGTAAAGTGTTTTAAATTATTGTGTAACATGTAATTCGAGGTCCCCTAAATAAAGGGGTTAGATTTTACTTATTTATTATTTTTTTTTTTTTGCAGTTTTTGGCCAGGGCTGAATTTGAACCCACCACTTCTGGCATATGGGGCCAGCACCCTACTCCTTTGAGCCACAGGCACCGCCCCAGGGGTTAGATTTTAATATCAAGAGAAGCTTTGCCTCTACAAAATTTGGAGGGACATGTGTATGGCCTTGCATACATTTTTGCCCACATTGATTTTTATATTTATTGACAATAACTATATTAACTTTCATGGCTTGCATATTTGACATCTCTGCCTTTCCTGGTTTTAGTTTTCTAGTACTATTGTATGAATCCAATTTTCTGTGCTTCTTTTATTGTAAGCCATTGTGTGTGTATACGTGTGCATGTATGTGTGTTTAAGAGATACAGTATAAATAAACAAATCAGAGCCATTGTTCTTGGGCTGCAGAGCCACCCAGGAGAATCTGAGTTTCTGAGGTCTCTAGACCCTGATCTTCCCCACACTGTAATACCTGCTTACTGCTTCATTGCTTAAAAAGCCAACCAATGTGTTAAATGTTTAATCATGGGAAAAGACCAGTAAAAAGGTTTTATTTCTGGGGACAAAGGAAAATGACATATTTTTTAGGAAGGAGATTCAGAGCTAAACACCCATGGGATAAGGGAGGCAAAAGGCTAAGGACAACATGTACGTCAAACATCCCATCACCCAGGTGTGGGGGAAAGTTTCACTCATGCTCTACATGGATAAAGGGTGAAACTGTCTTGGAGTGCAGCAGTCCAGCTTCCACTTCATCTTTCCATCCCATGAAGGCTCAAAGTTGCCTTCTAACAATTCCGAGGCATTTAAAAGGTGGCTGTTTGGGGAAACACTAAATAGCATCAAAGAGTTTCCATATTCTCTTTGGAACATTCTTGAGATTTAAAATTTCATGTGGATAATTTTATCCTCAATCTCAGTCCGTATTCTTCCCCCAATTCCTTCTTCTTCAAACACATATACAAACACACACACCACAAACTGGATTATTCCAGGATCCAAACATTTTGAAACAAATTCCTCATTGGGAACAAGAGCTTACGTTGAAGTCGGAGTCGGAGGAAGAAAAAAATAGCATGGGCTCTTTGTCAATGTCATATTTTCAAACATTTGGAAACCCTGGCAAATAACAGGTATAAGATTTAGAACTAGTTTGTGCTGTAAATGAGTATAGATTTATAGTAATGTAAGGGGGGCTGTGCTCAAGCAGAAAGGGATAGCCTTTGAAAAATATTCAAATATAGGTTAGCATTTGGAATGTTGGAGTGCTCCATGCCTGTGTCATGTCATTAAGGGGAGTCAGAGGGTCCACCAGGACTCATCTCTGACAACAGAATACATTCATTGCCTCATCTAATATTTGCAGCAACTCCCTCCCTCCCCTCCTATCCACATTATTCAAATGAAGAAAGCAAAAATTGGCGAGATTAGACAGAGCACTGGGGAGCTCATCGTACTGTTCACCAAATATTTCTATCCCTCCACTTTTCAAAAACATGTCAGGCTTGTACTTTGTGTTTGGGTGACACCATATTCACCAGCTCTGGCCATTGAGTTGCTAGTGGAAGTGATGGGTGTCGGTTGTAGGCTGAGCACTGATTGCAGCTCTAAGACTCTCCAGAGCCCTTTTCCCTTCTGCCATGGCAAGTGGGAATATTCAAGATGGTAGCTGCTTTATCAGCCCACAACTCAGAGTGAGGAGACATAAAGTTCCCAGCTGCTCTGCAATGTACATACAGTGTAAGAGACAAATAAACCTTTGTCATATAAGCCATTATGATCTGGGGCTGTTTGTGACCTCAGCATGACCTATCATCTCCTAAATAATACTGATGCCTCCCATGTCAGATGGCTGGGCAATGAGCAGATAAAAATCTAAACTGGAGATCTAGAACTGACACCCATGAAAAAGAAGAGAGAGGCATCACTTTTTTAAATCTTAGGTTAGCCAGATTCTACCTCACAGGCATTGAAACAGAAAATATCAGGAAAGAGTTTAGTGGCAGTGAAGGAAGTAAAAGATAAATGATAGAGAGTCAGGGCAAGGACCAGGAACCTTGAAGTTGAAGAATGGTGGAGAAAATTGGTCACCCTAGTTGCCCTGGGCCCTGCCAGGTCCCCAGGCATGTTCCAGTCTAGATGGGGCATGGATATGGGAGCATTTCTGGGATCTCATGAGATTTGTGCCCAGATAACTATCACATTTTCAACCAACAGAATTACACTAATATGGAAACAATCCCACTCTACTGTCTTTCCTTTGTGTACGAGACATAGTGTTTTTGTTTGTTTGTTTTTGAGACAGAGTCTCACTTTGTTGCCCTTGGTGGAGTGGTGTGACGTCACAGCTCACAGCAACCTCAAACTCTTGGGCTTAAGCAATTCTCTGGCCTCAGCCTCTCAAGTAGCTAGGACTGCAGGCACTCACCACAACGCCTGGCTATTTTGTTGTTGTTGTTGTAGCTGTCATTGTTGTTTAGCAGGCCTGGGCCGGGTTCCAACCTGCCAGCCCCGAAGCATGCGGCCAGCAACCTAACCAATGAGTTACGGGTGCTGAGCCTGAGACGTAGTTTTTAAAGAACTTTTTCTTTTTAATTTGGACATGAAACATGGCATAAAAGCATGCAGGGGACTTCATTATTTCAACAAATGGAACCCCCATTTTCTCAGATCTCATCTTGCTCAAAATTCTTCAATAGCTCTCCATTGCCTATGAAATAAAACCTAAGCTTATTAGCATGAACTGAACACATCTGGGATCTGGCTTCTGACTCATCTTCCCCATTCCTTCCCATTATGTGTTATACAACGGTGGGACCCATTAATGGTAATGCCCTTAAATGCTGTGTTCTCTCCTGTCTTTGAACCTTCACACATATCATTTCCCAAAATGACTTCCCTGATTTGTGTGCCTAGAAAACTATTCATCCCCCGCACCTTAGCGCAAAGCCTCCAGACTCTATTGTACCCAGAACAACTAACCCTCCTTTCGCCTATGTTCCAAATACTTTTGACACTTCCATCTGCAGAGGGTCTCAACCTTGACTGTATACCTTGGACCCATTACATCAGAATCTCTGTGAGTGTGACCCAGATATCAGTATTTTTTAAAATTCCCCAGGTGATTTCAGTATTTGAGCAGCACCATTTCTTGCTCCCCAAATAGAAGACTCCAGACAAGCAATGACCATGTTTTCATGGTCTTATAAACCTACTGCCTAGCCCCAAATGAATAAATACATAAAGCCTAGGCAATAACTTTTTTCAAACTATTTTTTCCATCACTAATGAATTATTTAGAAAATAACTCCTGGGAGAAGCAAAAACTGCTTAATCCAGACCGACCCATTTGAATGGTTTGAATGATTTGACAAGCAAGTTTAATTTGTATTTCTGAATCTATCTGTCTTTGGCAAACCATCTATAATCACTTTTAGAGAAGGAAGCTATCCCTCCAAAACTGCTAGTTTTTAATGAGGTTCGATGTATCTTATTCATTTAGCACAATCAGGAAAAAGAAAAAAGAAATAAAATTAGCAATTCCTCTTAAAAACAATCATCATCTGAAATGGAGATAAAGTGGGTAAGTACCTCATTGAGTACCAGGTCTGGGCCATGCTCTCAGCAGCAGCAACTGTTATCATTATGTGCTTCCTCTTTTGGGGAGAGCTATCTCACTAATTCACCTCACAGGAGAGCATCTGGAGATAACACTACAAGGGGAAATAAAATGACTTTCCAGGCATTTCCTTCCATTGATGTACAAGCTATGAGATTTCTTGACCTCCTTCATCATAAACAAAGAGGTGTTTGCAGCTTTAGAAATTCAAGGAATGTGCTACCTGTGACACAAAAAAAGTGTTTCATTTCTTCATCTTTTCTCACTCCATTTGGCTATTGCTACATAAGGCCTGGTTTTCTAGACCCTTCTTTTTTCCCCCACAAAACTCTGGCTCTACATTTACCTGAAAAACCTTCAGAATGATTGCTCTGGGATTAGCCAACAGCTTCCTGGGTTAATCATACAACTCCACTCCTACACAATCCCCTCTCTCCTAGGTCTTATGATTTCCCACCCCCAGCTGAGTCATTCAAGCACAATCACACTTAATTGCCTCCACCTGAGTGTTTTTTCCTCTGGGCAGCCAGCCTTTGTCAAGCATTCCAAGACAACATTTATTCCAGCACATATAGCATTTCTTAGACTCAAGGAACAAATCAACTCCTCCAGATGAATAAAGTGATAGCTCTCCACATGATAATGACAGCATAATTTGAATTAGCTGCAAGTCTAAAGTAAGAGGTATATTTCTTTTCTTTTTTCTTTTTTTTTGAGAGAGTCTGTCACACTGGGTAGAGTGTCCTTGTGTCATAGTTCACAGCATCCTCAAACTCTGGGACTTAAGTGATCCTCTTGCCTCAGCCTCCCAAGTAGCCAGGACTACAAGTGCACGCCACAATGCCCGGAGTTTTTAGAGACGGGGTGTCTCTTGCTCAGGCTGGTCTTGAACTCCTGAGTTCAAGCAATCTACCCGCCTGACCTACCTTCTGCTATTATTTCAAATGCCAAGGTGCCATTTTGGGGGGTAGCTTATCCTAAACCCCATCACCATCCATTTACTAGTATTTTGCTCACCTAATAATCAACTGGAGAAAGGAGTTGTTAGAAGCACAAAAAAGTAGACCCTCTGGTTCTTGGAAATTGTAATTTGGTACACCTTTTGGGAAAGCTCTTCAAGCTCAGCACCCGCAGCTCAGTGGTTAGGGTGCCTGCCACATACATCAGGGCAAAAGGGTTTGAACCCAGCCCAAGCCTGCTAAACAACAATGACAACTACAACAAAAAATAGCCAGGTGTTGTGGAGGGCGCCTGTAGTCCTAGCTACTTGGGAGGTGAAGGCAGGAGCAACGTTTAAGCCCAAGAGTTTGAGGTTGCTGTGAGCTGTAACGCCATGATACTCTACCCAGGGCGACAGAGTGAGACTCTGTCTCAAAAAGAAAAAAGAAAGAAAGCTCTTTGGATGAACCTAATGTTGGGAATCCCTGATTAAGGCTTTTGCTTCTCAAAGTGTAGTCCTTAAACCAGCAGCACAAGTAGCCTCAGAAGCTTCTGAGAAATGTAACATCTTGGATCTCACCCAAGCCTTCCAGAATAAGAATTTACATTTTAACAAGAATCTCAGATGATTTGTGTGCATATTGAAATTTGAGAAGTGCTGCTGTCGGATATCACGACAATACCGTGAAAGGAGAGAACTGGGAATATTTTAAATGTAAAACTTTAACATCATCATAACCAACACTCACTTGGAGTTAAGAGAGGATTTTGAAAGTATGTTATAGTTGTATAAAGTTTTATAATTATAAAGTGTTTTTAGACATTTTTTCTCATTCAATTTAATCAATATCTCTCAATAATCTCCTGGGAGATAGGTATTAGTCTCTTCCTTTTATAGATCAATCTTGGTATATTACTGGGGACAGAAATTAAGTTTCACTTAATTTGGCAAGACTTACATATCTTCAGAGCTGATATCTCCAGTCAAGGGAAGAATCCTCAAAATAAACCTTGAATTGTACTTACAGGATATTCTCTTAGCCAACCAGTAAGCACGTATGCATGTGAAGGGGAAAATTACTTGCTCTTCATGAACATATTTAATAGTCTTAAGCCTATCAGTTGTAAATTAAGTGGTTTTGGAAATGAGAACAGTCATACAGTTGAGGTTAGATATATTGTTGTAGTTTCTCTGACACAAATATATCTAACTTTTCCAGACAACTGTTAAGGTTTACCACCAGCTACACTATTCCTCACTTACTAAAAAAAATTTCTTAAATATTATGAACTAACTGTCTAGGGTTTGAGGGCACAACACTGAATGAGAAACAGTCTTTTTTTTTTTTTCTTTGAGACACAGTCTCTCAAGTATCCAAGGTAGAGTGCTATAGCATCACAGCTCACAGTAACCTCGCAACCTCAAATTCTTGGGCTCAAGCGCTCCTCTTGCCTCAGTCTCCCAAGTAACTGGGATTATAAGCACTGCCACAATGCCTGGCTAATTTTTCTATTTTTAGTAGAGACAGGGTCTGGCTCTTGTTCAGGCTGGTCTTCAACTCTGAGCTCAAGCCATCCATCTGCCTCAGCCTCCCAGAGTGCTAGGATTACAGGCATGAGCAGCCGCTCCACCTTGAGAAACAATTGACAATTGAGGAGCTTATAGACCTAGGCAGAGGGTGACTGACTGTTGTGAGGAAGACTAGAAAATCTGCAAACAAGATTCTATCTCATACAGATCTGCAAAGAACAAGTGACAGTCTGATAGGGATAAAGGAAGGAAAGGCATTCCAAGTTGAGAGAACAAGAGGGACCAAGACACAAGGTTCTGGATGAATTTGAAGTATTTGGGGAGTGGTGAATTCATTCTGACCAGACTTTAGGGGAAAAACTGGGAGCACAGAATGTGGGGATGAGGAGGTAGATTGGGGCAAACTGTGGAGGCCTGGATGATATTCCATAGATCCTGAACATTTATTTTCTGTGTGTGTATATATATGAAGTGAGGTCAACATCTAGCTAAGAATAACTACTAGTGCCTCGGCGCCTGTGGCTCAACTGGCTAAGGTGCCAGCCACATACACCTGAGCTGGCGGGTTCGAATCCAGCCCCGGCCCGTCAAACAACAAAGATGACTGCAACCAAAAAATGGCCAGGCGTTGTGGCGGGCGCCTGAGGTCCCAGCTACTTGGGAGGCAGAGGCAAAAGACTCGCTTGAGTCCAGGAATTGGAGGTTGCTGTGAGCTGTGATGCCACAGCACTCTATCCAGGGTGACAGCTTGAGGCTCTGTCTCAAAAAAAAAAAAATTAAAAACATGGCCTGTGGCTCAAGCGGCTAAGGCGCCAGCCACGTACAGCGGAGTTGGCAGGTTCAAATCCAGCCCAGGCCCGCCAAACAACAATGACGGCTGCAACCAAAAAATAGCTTTGCGTTGTGGCAGGTGCCTGTTATCGCCTAAGCCCAGGAGTTGGAGGTTGCTGTGAGCTGTGATGCCACAGCACTCTATCCAGGGTGACAGCTTGAGGCTCTGTCTCAAAAAAAAAAAAAAAAAGAAGAAGAAGAACTACTAGATTTTAAGCAAGGCAGTAAGTGACCTCATCAGATTTAGGTTTAGGAGAAATAACTATAGACATAGCATGGAGGATAGCCTAGAATAGAGAATATGCTAGAAGCACCGAGGCTCAGTTGGAGGTTGCTGAAGTGTTGAAGTCCAGGAGATGCCTGGTTTGGGAGGTATTTCTGGAGGCAGAATCAGCAACACTTGGTTGTTCAGGGGTAGGGAGGAGGACTTAAAGATGCAGGGGATTTCTAGCTGGGGAATCTGGGTGGATGACGGTATCAACAGCTGAGAAAGGAAATGTAGAAAGAACAGCAAGGTGGGGTGGAGCTAAAGAGGTTGCCTCCTGACACCTTAGTATAAAAATATCTGTGGGGGGCAGCGTCTGTGGCTCAAGGAGTAGGGCTCTGGCTCCATATACCGGAGGTGGTGGGTTCAACCCCGGCCCCGGCCAAAAACTGCAAAAAAAAAACCCCCAAACAAACAGAAAAAGTCTGTGGGGTATCAGGGGGCAACAGGAACCAAGAAGAGGCTGCGGTTTACAGTCTCAGAGTGCCTCCTTATTTAATGCTGCTTATTAATTACAAACGAGGAAAAGGTACCTTTACAGTAGAGAAACTTGGAGGTCACCACCTTAACCGAATGATAAGTTTACACTAAAATAATGTCACGTGCCCCAATATAATACACGGACGAGGACACCACCTCAGTAATGAACTGCTGCCCAAATGTATAACCTGATTCTAATTATGAGAAAAACATCTGACAACCTTGAACGGAGGGACGCGGTACAAAACTACCTTCTAGTATTCAAAAATGGCAAGGCCTTAAAAGACAAAGAAAGGCCGAGGAATTGTTCCACATTAAAGGTGACTAAAGGGACATGACAGTGAATGGCAGTGCGTGCTGGTGGGTGGGCGTCTTGGATGGGGAGGTAAAACGCTATTAGAAAACGCTATTGAGGTGCTGCTCCTGCAGCCCGAAGGCACCTCACCTGGAAGTCTGGCCAAGTTCTCGTGATGTATTCCCGCGACACTTCGCACTCGCGGTCACCTCAACTACTAGCGCGACATCCGGGCACTGCGCTACGGGAGCCGCAGGCGGGGGCGGGTCAACTTGACGGCCGCCTTACTGCGCGTGCGTGCTAACCGCCCACCTGGACGGCTGCCAGCTGGACTCTCCGTCACAGGCAACTGGAAGTTCCATGTCTATACAGAGGGAGTTGGCGCCTTTAGTCCCACCGGCTTCTAAAAAGGAAGACGCCTCAAGAACTTTGCCTCCCACTCTCAGCTGCGGGTCACAGTCTTGCCTGTCGAGGGGACACGATGGCCGTTACCAGGAGGTGAACCGCGCTGGGAAGTTTCCTGCTCGAAGTGTAACGCTTTTTCCTTACACTTATGTAGTAGCAGCCTCAGAAAAACAGATATGAGACAGAAAGCCAATATATGAGCTACTGACATGTTTAAAAGAGAACTCTGGAACAAACGGAAGGGAAGCAGTATTCGAAGAAGAGAATAAAGTTTTCTCTTTTTTTTTTGAGACAGAGCCTCAAGCTGTCACCCTGGTTAGAGTACTGTTTTCTTGAGCTGAAGAAAGGTGAAAAGACCCTGTCACGGTCAAAGGAAAGCTGACAAAAATTGCCCGATAGCAGGATATGAACAACTGCCATTGTAAATTTCAAAGGACAACAATGCTATAGATTTCCAGAAAAAAGCCGAGATTATCTATGAAGTACAATCAGGCGTGGCCTGGGTGTCACATGATATGGGATACGTGCAACAGCATATATACTTTGAAGGAGAAGGTTGTGTGTGACTCAATAATTCCATATGAAGTCATGTATGAAAGCCATAGAAATCATTCTTGCCTATATATTGGCTCTGAAGATCCCACCATTTCTGAAAAAATTCACTTGCAGAAGTATTATAAATGACTGAAAGAACAATCAAAGACTTTTTTTTGCAGTTTTTTTGGCCAGGGCTGGGTTTCAACCCGCCACCTCTCGCATATGGGGCTGGCGCCCTACTCCTTTAAGCCACAGGTGCCGCCCAAAGACTTTTGAAGTAGAAGTGCATGGTTGAAGTCATAGTGGTGAGTGTAAAAATCAAATTAGGAAATAAGTCCAAATAATTACTATAAGTATGGTTTTAAAACACTGGAAATGTTAACGATAATTTGAACATTAACATGTTTTTTTTTTTTTTTTTTTGAGACAGAGCCTCAAGCTATCACCCTGGATAGAGTGCCCTGGCATCACAACTCACAGCAACCTCCAATTCCTGGGCTCAAGCTAGTCTCCTGCCTCTGCCTCCCAAGTAGCTGGGACTACAGGCACCCACCATAGCGCCTGGCCATTTTTTGGTTGCAGCCATCTTTTTTTGTTGTTGTTTGGCGGGCCCAGGCTGGATTCGAACCCGCCAGCTCAAGTGTACGTGGCTGGCGCCTTAGCCCGTTGAGCCACAGGTGCCGAGCCTAACCTATTTTTTTTTGTAAAAACCTTTTAAATAAAGACGGTTTAGTTCAAATAAAAGAACATGAACTCAGCCCTACTATGAAACCAATTTATAAAGCTATAAACCGACTATAGCCTAAGAATATGGGGAAAGGTGAGAGGGAGGGGATAGGAGGGGAGAGGATAGATGGAGGGAGGGAAATTGGTGGGATCACACCAATGGTGCATCTTACAAGGGTACATGTGAAATTTACTAAATGTAGAATATAAATGTCTTAACACAATAACTAAGAAAGTGCCCTCAAGGCTATGTTAAACCAGTTTGATGAAAACATTTCAAATTGTATATAAAACCAGCACATTGTACTCCATGATTGCGTTAATGTACACAGCTATGATTTAGTAAAAAAAAAAAAAATATATATATTGACCACTCTGAGCAAGAGTGAAACCCTGGCTCTGACAAATAGCTGGGCATTGTGGTGGGCAGTTATAGTCCCAACTACTTGGGAGGCTGAGGCAAGAGGATTGCTCGAGCCCAAAGAGTTTGAGGTTACTGTGAGCTGTGATGCCACAGCACTCCATCCAGGGTGACAGCTTGAGGCTCTGTCTCAAAAAAAAAAAAAAAAATGTAGGATCAGGACATTATTAATATTCAGGCATGAGACATTTGCATGCAGTGGTTGGAATAGAAGCCAGTGTGAGTTTATGGGACGGAGATGAAAAATAGAGAGTAACTCTTGGTCCCCCCAAAACGAAGTGACTTCTGAAATACAAATATTTCAACTGTTGAAGTATTGGGTTTTCATAGTTTGAGTTTTTCTAAGCAGATCACACTTGCATGTAAATTCAGCGGTTGTTGGGTGTGAGTTTATGGGACGGAGATGAAAAAGAGAGAAAATAGTAACTCTTGGTCCCCCAAAATGAAGTGACTTCTGAAATACAAATATTTCAACTGTTGAAGTATTGGGTTTTCATAGTTTGAGTTTTTCTTTTTTTTTTTTGAGACAGAGCCTCAAGCTGTCACCCTGGATAGGGTGCTGTGGCATCACAGCTCACAGCAACCTCCAATTCCCGGGCTCAAGCGAGTCTCCTGCCTCTGCCTCCCACATAGCTGGGACTACAGGCGCCCACCACAATGCCCAGCCATTTTTTGGTTGCAGCTGTCATTGTTGTTTGGCAGGCCCGGGCTGGATTTGAACCCGCCAGCTCGGGTGTACGTGGCTGGCGCCCTAGCCCGTTGAGCCACAGGCACCAAGCCCATAGTTTGAGTTTTTCTAAGCAAATCACACTCACATGTAAATTCAGTGGTTGTTGGGCCCCTCTCTGTTCCATGCTATAAAGTAACAGGATGTAAATACTTTGGGGCTGTCACTTTTTGTTGTTGTTGTTGACACAGTCTCACTCTGTCGCCCAGGGTAGAGTGTCATGGTGTCACCATAGGTCACAGCAACCTCAAACTCTTGGGCTCAAGCACTCCTCATGCCTCAGCCTCCCAAGTAGGTGGGACTATAGGTCCCCCCACGCCCAACACCCAGCTAATTTTTGTATTTTTAGTAGAGACAGGGTCTCGCTCTTGTTCAGACTGGTCTTGAACTCCTGAGCTCAAGTGATCCACCTGCCTCGGTCTCCCAGAGTGCTAGGATTATAGTCATGAACCACCTCTGACCTAGGGCTCATTGTTTTAAACTGAAAGCCCATTTAATTCCTAGTCTGGAATTAAAACTCTGGCAGAGTGTTAGCACCATGTGAGGAAAGAGAAGTACCAGCATCTTGAATATGTTGTTTGCTGCCAATGACTAAGTTGCTGCATTCTCTCTAGCCTCTTCCTTCCCTCCAAAGTCATTAACTCCCGCAAGTCTGGGCAGGATTCTTGGGCAGAGACAAGAGTGACTGCTTTATTGGCCCTGGCTTTCAGTGGTTACTTAATTATGCTCTTTACTCACAAAATGGAACGGAAGTGATTGTGTAAACACATTACCTGTCATTACCTCTAATGACACTGTGGCTTCTTCCTGGCTACCCAGCTAAATGTTAAATTATCTACTATGTCAGGGAAGGGAGAAAACTGTACCCAAGGAAAAATGTAGGAAAGAGATTCACTATCAAGATAAAAATGTTTTGGGGGAGCCTGGGAAATGGAAAGATGTGGGTGAAAGGTTATAAAATTGCCCTAATATAGCATGAATAAGTCTAGAGATCTAATGTGCAACATGGGGGCCATATTTGTTTTGTTTTGCTTTCTGAATCCTTGCTGAGTGCAATGGCATGATCATAGCTCACTGCAACCTCCTAGACTCAGACTATCCTCTGATCTCAGCCTCCCAATTAGCTGGGAATACAGGAGCTTTCTACCACACCCTGCTAATATTTCTTTCTTTCTATTTTTTAGTAGAGCTCAGTGGATCCTCCCACATCAACCTCCTAAAGTGCTAGGATTACAGGCATGACCCACTGCACCAGGCCATTTTTTTCTATTTTTAGTAGAGATGGGTGTCTCTCTCAGGCTGGTCTGGAACTCCTGATCTCAAATCATTTTCTCACCTTGGCCTTCCACATTGCTAGGATTATAGGCACGAGCCACTAGGCCTAGTCAGGGTCATAGTTAATATTGTATCATACGTGTATATTAGAAATTTGCTGAGAGAGTAGAACTATGTGAAATGATGGATATGTTAATTTGCTTGACTATAGTAATCACTTCGTTATGCATATCAAAACATCATATTGTACACCTTAAATATGTACAATATAAAGATAGGAACGTTTATTTGTGACTAAATTGCTTTGAGAATATACTATGTATAAGGATATTTAAAAATACAATGTACTTCTAGTATCTCAGCAACATAATGACTTTGTGTTTGGAGTTTCTTTAAACTTTCATCCATATGGACATATTATTTCTAAGTTGACAGAGCTACATATTTTTATACATTTTATATGTGTTATACACTACATTATACATTATTTTATTGATTTTTTTAAATCATACCTGTGTACATTAATGCATTTATGGGGTACAATGTGCTGATTTTATATACAATTTGAAATACGTATATCAAACTGGTTAACATAGCCTTCCCCTCACTTACTTAATTCTTGTGTTAAGATATTTATGCTCTACACTTAGTAAATTTGACGTGTACCCTTGTAAAATGTACCATAGGTGTGGTCCGACCAATTCCCCTCCCTACACCCATCCTCCCCCATTATACATTAGTTTAGAAACACTTTCCTTTGATTTTATATTTTCATCATAAAATTTTCAATAGCTGTGCTATAACTCATTGTATTTATACATTATATATACTTTTTTCCACAAACAGGATTCTTTGTCATTACTAAAAACCTGAATTTTAGACAGATTCTTGGACTGGTGGTTCATATCCATCAGCTTGTTCAACTTTAGTACTATCTCATCCCCAGTAGCTTTTCCAGAACCACTACCTTCACCATGAAGCTCCATGAGTTTTCCCAATTCAAACTTGGGCTTCTTCAGCATTTTTACTTTTCTAATGAAGATATCATGGAGAGGATAAATAGATTGGCATGCCTTTTTTATGTCTTTCCCAATGCTGTCTCAAATCAGTTTATTGACAACTTCTTTCAAGTCATTTGTCTGTAACTCTCTGGTCATGATTTCCATTATTTTCTTCTGGATTTGGTGAACCTGTTGGTGGTGGATGTAAGAGGTCTTCCGTATCTGATAGCTGTGTTTTTTAGTAAAGCCAACACAGAACAGATGAAGCAAATGGCATGGATCTTACCTATGACAAAACATATATTATATATACTCTATGTAATCATTTCCTTTTTTTTTGAGACAGAGCCTCAAGCTGTCACCCTGGATAGAGTGCCATGGCATCACAGCTCACAGCAGCCTCCAATTCCTGGACTCAAGCGAGTCTCTTGCCTCCGCCTCCCAAGTAGCTGGGACTACAGGCGCCCGCCACAACGCTCGGCCATTTTTTTGTTGTTGTTGTTGCAGCTGTCATTGTTGTTTTGGCCGGCCTGGGCTGGATTCGAATCCGCCAGCTCAGGTGTACGTGGCTGGCGCCTTAGCCCGTTGAGCCATAGGCACCGAGCCTGTTAATGCTTTTTTAAATTATAAATAACTCTGCTATAAATGATTTCATACATGTAGATTTTTCTCCTTTAAAATTTTCTTATTTCAATTCCAAGATACATATTTTTCTTATTTTAATATATATCAGAATATATTTTACTTTATTTTGTTTTATTTATTTTTCTTGTTGTTGTTTAGCAGGCCTGGGCTGAGTTTGAACCCACCAGCCCCAGTGCATGTGGCCAGTGCCCTAACCACTGAGCATAGGCGCCCAGCCAAGAATACATTTAATTTAATTTTGTTTGTTTGTTTGTTTTGAGACAGAGTCTCACTATGTTGCCTTTGGTAGAGTGTCCTGGTGTCACAGCTCACAGCAACCTCAAACTCTTGGGCTTAAGTGAATCTCTTGCCTTAGCCTCCCAAGTAGCTGGGACCATAGGCACCTGCCACAACGCCCAGCTATTTTTTTTGCTGTAGTTGCCATTGTTGTTTGGCAGGCCTGGGCCAGGTTCGAACCTGCCAGCCTTGGGTGTATGTGGCTGGCGCTGTAACCACTGTGCTACGGGTGCCAAGCCAAGAATACATTTTAGTATAAAGGTGGCAGTTTTGTTTTTTCCCCTTTAAAATTTGTTATTTGATATTATATCTTGAAATGGAAACTGTCTTAGGATTGAAGAAATACAATAATTGTGTAATATAAAATTGGAATGGAGGATATTCTGAGTCAAAATAAATTTATGATATTTGTTAAGTATATCAAAGTATCTTCTAGAAGGATTTTACAAATAACAACATCCAGCAATGTATGGGTGTTGCGATTTTCCTACAGCTTTGTCAGCATATGAGATTTTACTTTTGGATTTGAATAGTTTTAATTGATTCAGATTATTTCTTTATTTTAATTTATTTCACTGTTTTTCTTATGTGAAGGAACTGTGAGTGTAAAGAGAATACATGTAAAAGGCAACATTCGAAGACATCTCAGAAATCATTCAAAAGAAAAAGACTTGAGAATTACTCAGTAACTTAGGAGGGAAAAAGTAAGTGCTAGTGTCCTGTTCTCTGTCTCTTCCCTTTCCATGTTGTTATGTCTGTTCCTCTGCCATATGCAAAACTGGAATAATTCTGTATATCAACTTCTTTATAGAATCATAGAGGTTTTGAGCTAGATGAACCCTGAGGGATCAGTTGGTTAAATCCTTCACTTTACATACTATTAAGTAAAAGCATAATGAAATTCAGATTGTTGAAGATTTTGTAGCTAACTGGCACTTATAGTAAGTGCCAGGTCTGAAATTTGAGACCAGGGTTCCAGACCTTTCCACCACCCAGCACACTGATGTACATTCCATTTGAGGGCTAATGCCACATTCATCAGTCTTTCAAATTTACGCTGGGCAGTATAAAATTTAGGCTTAAGGTATTACTGATTCTTCCTAAATAAATTAGACATGGAAGTAAATTTCTATGATCTCACATTTAAGATTATAGAACTAAGCTTGTCTATCTCTGAATATGTTGCACAAAAGTGGGAACATATATCATATACTTCCTGTAATAGGCTTATGCAATTTTTATATTCTCAATAAGGTGTCTTAAGTCTAATAATTCAGCTTGTGGGTAACTGAATCACTATGATCTTGAATTCTTCTCACTGTGCAGTCGTTCTTATTGCTTAATAAATATTGATGCTTTGCTCACCTTCTCTGAACCAAATTAACACTCACATTTTGTATCTAAAGGATAGTATTTTTTATCCCATCATCTTTATCATTGTTACTTCCAGTCTTTCATGATTTTATAAAATGTTCCCACAACTGTTAACCCAAGTCTCAGGCTTTATCAGTCTGTGACAACAAAATTAAGTCATACTTCCATTTCAAACCCTGTCTTTTGTGGCATGAGCTCAAATCAGCAAAACTGCTAGAAATTGGCCCTTCTTAGAATTGTTTACTCAACTCTTTCTGAGATCTCAGGGTAATGCCTCATAAAAACTCAGGGCCAGTCGCTTTTTTTTAACTCCTGTTTCTTTGTCTATCTTCTGGACAGTAATGCTTCTGGACACTGCTCTCTGCCCTTAGTGGCCATTGTTGATGCATCCTTACTATGGTCTCAAAATAAAGTTAGTCCTTCTCCATATTCCCATATTTAAGCTGTTATGAAATCATACTCTTAATAAAACATATCTTAAAGGCTTCAGGAAAAGGAAATTGAAAACAGAGGCTGACTTACAACAGCCAAGAGAAATAGATCTCTAGAGCTGACAAGTCAAAACCCAAAATGTGAAACCTTGCCTGGTTCCCAGCAGGCTATCACGTGGCAGGGAGGCAACTCAAAAGGAAACAGGCAGCCCAGATATCTCCCTATATTGGAGTTTACTCCCATTGTCCCCTAGGCGAGAGAAGAAGGAAGTCTGCCAAACCCTCTCAAGTCTAAGCCAGACTTTATCTTCCTACCCTGCAATTTTCCTTTTCCAAGAATAAGAGGAATACCCATTACCTTTGGGGCAATGGGATGACCCAAGTCCTATGCTGTCTCTGCTCAAAGGATTGATCTGGGTCTCATAGCTTAAACAAGATAATCACAGCAGTAGGCAGTATGCTTTCTAAGGCTTGTGCAGTCTTTTTCTTTTTTTTTAGGCTTCTGCAGTCTTAAAATTACCCCATGGTAAGAAAAAAAGTTATACTTCAGGGGGTAGCTATGCATTGTTTAGAGAAGAGGACACCTCTCTGGGCTATCTAATTCTATGGGAGCTATTTTTTCTTTTTTTTTTTTTTTTTTTGAGACCGAGTCTCATTCTGTCACCCTGGGTAGAGTGTCTTAGCATCATCAGCTTAGCTCACAGCAACTTGAAACTCCTGGGCTCAGGCAATCCTCCTGTCTCAGCCTCCCAAGTAGCTTGGACTACAGCATCCCTCACTATACCCTGGTAAATTTACAGGTATGAGCCACTATGCCACATCTTATGGGAGATCTTTTACAGTGCTGTAAATTGTTGATAGCTTTTAGCAATGCAAAACACTTGGTTATAGACATCAAATTATTTTATTATTTTTTTTTTATTGTTGGGGATTCATTGAGGGTACAAGAAACCATGTTACACTGGTTGGACATCAAATTATTTTATATCCAGTAGAAGTAATAGAGGCCCAACTGACTCCTTTAATGTGGAAGAAAGCCAATTTGTCTTAATTTTCATGTATATTTTGCTGTTTGTCATCTATAACTGTGTCTTGGATTCTTTGGATTCTCCTTTATACTGACTGGCTAATACCTTAGCGTTTTTCTCATTAATGAGTTGAATAAAATCTTTAAATGTGTTTATTTTTATATAGGAGAGTCATAATTTTACCATTTAAAAAATTATCTTTAATACTACGTGTGGGATCCTAAAAGTACACTTCATTTTTGCTATATCAAGTTTGGTTTAGTTCCTATTATATTAACATTTTCCCAACAGCATAGGGAATAGAGAAGATCAAGCTTGTGCCCACCCCCACCTTAGTCATATACATTTGCCCGTACACATAACTCCTAAAAATAAGCAATAATGTTTAACCATAGAATGGTCAGAAATCCACACGCAAGAGGAAAATACACTCTACTACAATAGAGGCACGGTTCTGGTGATCATCGAGCAGACCTGTGCTATGTCAGCTTGAAGGATCTACATGTAGGTTACTTCCCCACATCTAGGAATTCTTCAAGAGTGTACAGTATTTGGCTTTCATCTATAGCAGGGTTTCTCAATCCTGGCACTATTAACACTTTGGAGCAGATAATTCTTTGTTATGGGGTTGTCCTATGCATGTAGGATGTTTAGCAGCATTGTTGGCTCTGTACGGACAAACATATAGCTTAGGACCAGCGGTTCTCAACCTGTGGGTCGAGATCCCTTTGTAACAATGAAAATACATCGCGGCATTAGGAAGGTCGAGAACCACTGCTGTAGACATTGCCAAATATCACTACCAGGTGAGAATTACTGATACGTTTTATTAAAGGTCCCCCAGAATAGCCCCTTCCAGAGTAAAGGGAGGATCTCCTCAAGGATGAGTGAATGTACTTAACCAATATACATCATGGAGGGGTCCCAGTGGTAATGTTGAGTGAACACAGGAAATTACAGAGTTCACAGCATGATACTATTTATGTAAATCTTAAAATAACAAAAACTTGCATATTGTTATATGTGTATGGGTTAACATCATAAAACCATGAACATGAAGAGTACACAACAATTTAATGAGTATGATTGCCTCTGGTAAAGAGGGTGGGAACTAGGACAGGTTGCAATTAGAAAAGAAAATTCAATTATATCTATAATGTTTTGCTCATTTTTAAAAGATCTAAAACCAATACTGTAAAATAATACCATTTTTTCATTCTATCAAATGCATATATGGATACTCTGTTATCCTACAAACCTTACTGTGTTTCTGAAATAAAAACTTACAGAAGATATGAAAAATGCAGCTTAAATTTTACATAATGTTTTTCAAAGCTGTGGTTATTCATTTTCCAATTATGCACTGCTTCGTATTATTCATATTGCTGCTTGCCTCCACAATTATAGGTAGCTGGGAGTTGGCAGTGTTATATGAAGCAATTTCCTGGCCGAGACTCTAATGACAACCATAATATTAATGCTCTCACTCTCTGTTTGTGGAGCACTTTATCTTTTCCCAGTACTCTTGTATCTGTCTTCTTATTTTATATTCACAACTTTTCTCACCATCAATCGTAGTCTCAACTGTATTTACTATGTAAATGTATTAAAAAAACTCTCCCAGGAATGCTTTTTTTTTGTCAGCAACCTGAGTGAGGGTTACCTCAGGTCCTAAGAGATGGGATCTTAAGGCACGTGGTTTGTGTAGGAGATGATCTCCCAAAAGCACTGGCAGAGGAAGTGAGACAAGGAAGGGAAGGAAGGTAGAAAAAACCCATCATAGACCAGTTTACTGAGGCGCAATCCTGTTCATTTGTTTACACGTCATCCATGTGGCTTTCATGCTATGAGAGCAGTTTGAGTAGTTGTGACAGAGTCCTGAAAAGCCAAAATTACTTACTTTCTGGCCCTTTACAAGAAAAGTGTGCTGACCTTTGCTTTACTCTCTACAGAGAACTAAAAGGAAAGTTCGTATTTTAGTGTGCACAGGTATGTCAGAAAGAAAATATTAATTATCCCTTATAAAAGTTTCACTTTTTGTCTCTACGCCTATAGCTTAGTGGCTAGGGCACTGGCCACATACACCAGAGCTGGTAGATTCGAATCTAACCTGGGCCTGCTAAACAACAATGACAAATACAACAAAAATATAGCCTGGCGTTGTGGCAGGCGCCTGTAGCCCCAGCTACTTGGGAGGCTGAGGCAAGAGAATCACTTGAGCCCAAGAGTTTGAGGTTGCTGTGAACTGTGACACCATAGCACTCTACCCACGGTGACAGCTTGACACTCTGTCTCAAAACAAAAAAGAGATCCAAAGAAGAACGTGAGGCAGTTAGGTCTCTGCAGAAGAATGAATTGTAAACACCTAGTTCCGACATAGAAAATAGTAATCATTTTTTGCACCAAACCCCAACTAATTAAAAATGGTGGTGATGAAGATCTGAGACGATGTTCAGGCTTAGTGAAAGAGAAGGCTGGGATGGATCAGCAATGCCTGCAGTGGGCACAAGAAGGGATAGTGGTGGCCAA
>CAUYRH010049986.1:0-20223 GCA_963574655.1 Perodicticus potto
AGATGTGTGTTTCACTAGTGGCATCAACTGTTTCATGTAGCTTTGGCATGTACACTTTAATATCTTTCCCACCAAATGCACGGCAGCACTCAGCCAGATCTTGACTGGCCTCTGGTGGGCCATGGACAATAATCAACTGTCGTGGTTTCATCTGATTAATGATTTTTTTAATGGAATCTCCATCAGAGCGTCCTTCATAGTCTATGTAAGTAACCCTGGCTCTGTAATAAAACATGATTGATTATTCAAGATTACTTTTCTGATAAGTTAATTCTAAAAAATGGCCTTAAAAAAAAAATATATATATATATATAATATTAACATGAGGATTTGAAAAATATACATGTATTGTATTGTTAATATATATTATTTAGGTTTTAGCTATACCCCAAAACATGTACTAAATGATATAACTGGACAAATAAACCACTTTGTTCTCTGATGACAAAATCCAAAATGATCATTTACTCATAATATTAATTGCGCTAAGTAGAAAGGAGGAAAAGGTTTCTTAATTACTTTAGATCACAGAAATATTTTCTAGACATTAGGGCACTATAGATGTGTAAGTCAAGGAACATATTTTATGAAATAAGCAGTTACTCAAAAAAATTAAATTGGGCCAGGTATAATGACTCACACCTGTAATCCTAGCACTTTGGGAGGCCAAGGTGGGAGGAATGCTTGAGGCCAGAAGTTGGAGCCCACCTTGAATAAGAATAAGACCCTATTTCTACAAAAAAAGTTAGAAAAATTAGCAGGTATGGTGCACAAGTCTGTAGTCACAGTTACCCAGGAAGGTGTGGCAGGAGAATGGCTTAAACATAGGGAGTTTGAGGTTGCAGTGAGCTATGATGACACCACTGCACGTTAGCCCAGGAACACAAGACTCAGTCTCAAAAAAATAAAAGAAAATAAAAAATTAAACTGTGAGCTGCACTATTGTCTGTCACCTGCTTCTAAACTTATTAAAAAGGCCAGAAATAATGTTTCCTCATATAAATGTACAATTTAATGTTTAGCCCCCACCACCAATTCAATTACTTTGGCATTCAAATATCATTAATAAAAATACCACCACACTTCACAGGTCTCTTCATGGAGAAATAAATTAAATTTTAAGAGAACAAACTTAATAAAGGATATTCAGAAATTTCAATTTTGAAGCTATATAAATTATATGATTCAAATGCCTGAAATTTAATCTTATAATCTAATTTCAAAGTGCAACAAAAGCACTTACTTTATTTCAATAGACTCCGTAGTGGAAATACACTTAGTAGGAACATCAGATAAATCCTGATCCATAGGTTCATCTCCATTGGTCAAACCAGATTCTAATTTGCTTTTTTCTTCTTCAGTAGCTTGAAGTTCTGGCACTAAGAAATCCTCTGGTCTAAATAATAAGTCTCTAATTAGAAGCAGTAAAAAGCAAGCTAATATTATGTAACATGCAAAACTAACTAGTAGGTGGCATAATTTTTAGACTTCTTGTATATTTCAAGATCTAAACATACATTTGATCCAAACCCAATGCAATTTCCTAATATCAATTATCAGATGACTGTATAATGTTTTTCATAACCATTAAAGTGTGTTCTTTGAAATGCACTATATGGACTGGTGAATGGCCCCTAGACAGACCGTTAGATTAGTGGCTATTAGAAGTACTGTTGCAACCTAGCCCTGTATTGTTTTTAATAATTATTTTTCTCAATTTTCTTTGTAAAATTCCAATACTTACAAATCTCAGAACTTCTCTGACATCCTTAAGACCCTCTCTTCATTATTTCCTTTCTACCCAAAGAAAGCAAATGACTCTATCTGTACATTATCAAGAAGAGTAAGATAAAATATCATTAACTCTCTCAGAAGCCTTGATCTTCACTTCAATGTACTACTAACACATCTATCTTCTCATTTTTACTTCCAATATTAGAGTCCTTGTCTAGTTTAAATTAAAAGAAATTTTTTTAAAACATTCTCTCTGACTCCTATATTCGTCAATGCTCCACTCCCACATCCACTCCCAAATCCACTCCCACTCCTCTCTGAAAATCCCTGTCTCTATTCTCAAACACCCAGATTGTTACAGAAGCTTTTTAGCCCCTGGAGTACATCTCCAGCTGAAATCCATGTAACAGCAGCAGCACTAGCAACCACTTTAAGTACATTTACTATGAATCAGGTTCTGGGCTAAGTGCCTTATAAACATTACCTTGATTAATTCTTATCCTCATTAATCAAATAAGGAAATTGAAACTAAAGATCACTGCCCACTTTAAACAACTGGTCATTCATTAAGTGGAATGGTAAGCACAATCACCAGTGTTAAGTTGCTACATTTCCTCTTCATTGTTTTGAAGGGTCAAGTAAACAGTGGAATTTTCCTAATTAAACCAAAGAATGACCTCATTCCACTATATGCTCAAGAAAGCATTATGGAAGTACATACATATATATATATATATACATATATATATATATATTTTTTTTTTTTTGGTAGAGACAGACTCTCACTCTATCGCCCTTGGTAGAGTGCTGTGGCATCACACAGCTCACGGCAATCTCCAATTCCTGGGCTTAGGCGATTCTATTGCCTCAGCCTCCTGAGTAGCTGGGACTACAGGCCACCACAACGCCCTGCTATTTTTTGATGCAGTTTGGCCGGGGCTGGGTTTGAACCTGCTACCCTTGGTACATGGGGCCGGCGCCCTACTCGCTGAGCCACAGGCACCGCCCGGAAGTACAAAAAATATATAACGAAGGAACCTGACTGTGTTGGGAGACAGGAGAAGTTTCCAGTATTTATTGAGGCCAGATTTAGGACCTGAAAACCTGGGAGGGAAAAATGAAATAGGGCCAAAAGAAAAACGTGCAAAGGCATAACATAAAAAGACCAAGTAGAAAGAAACAGAAAGCTGATACCACCAGACTGGACAAAGCACACTGAAATATATGGAAGGAGAAACCAGACTGTGAAAGGCATTGCGAATCATGCTAAGGCAGCTGACATTTACTAGGGAAGCAATTAGAACCACGAAGGATTTTTACACAAGATGGTAATGTTTTCAAAATTGCAATTAGAATATATGATTTCAGTTGTATTTCTAATAGTAGGTATAGATTTTCCCCGGCTCCACTCATGTTATCACATATTCTTCTTAATCTGTTATCTCATGAAATTTGTGTTACTATCTGAGATATAACCCATTCCCCAAATGTACTATCACCAACCATCCAAGTTCTTCCTATTTCATGTCTTTCTCTTAGGCATATCCCCTGCCTCTCTTAAGTGGGGGCAAAAAAAGTCTTAATCATCTTTCTAAACCTTTCACACAAGTAATAAAACTACTAGTTTTCCCTTAAAATTAATTCTCGAGCTGTTCCTTGGCACTTCTATTTTTATGTTTCAAACTGTAAGTTTTCTATATCTTTCAGGCCAAGGTATTCAGAAACTAACAAAGTACTTAGTGACAAGAAAGGCCAAATTCACCGAGCTGAAATGATAACACAGATAGTAACTCCAATTTTAAAGAAAGAAAAGTTTCTTTGCTTACATACTTGATAATCTCTCCATATTCATCCCACTTAATTCTTTCTTCTGGGGCAGGAAACATAGGATAAGACTTTTTTGCCTGTTTGAAGAAACTTCCTTTACGACTCCCTTCGCCTTTCATCATCAGGTCATGCTTTGTCTTATGAGCGGACGGCTGGTCAATATCTTCCTCAATGTCGCTCTCATCACTAGAATCTATATCTGCCCTAGGAGGATTTGGGCACAGGTCAAGGTCATAAAATCCCACCCAAATTCTGAATATTTATAAAATTATTACTCAATATTCACAATTATTAATTCAATATTAATCCAAATGATAATACAGTTATATGCTGCATAACATCTCAGTCAACAACAAACCACATATACAAAGATAGTTCCATAAGATTATAATACTGTACTTTGTACTATGCCTTTTCTATGTGTAGAAACATAAAAACTTAACCATTGTGTTTCAATGTGCATACAGTATTCAGTACAGTAACATGCTGTACAGTTTTGTAGCCTAGGAGCAATAAGCTAGACCATATAGCCTAGGTGCATTACAGGAGATACCATCAAGGTTTGTGTAACTACATGCTATGGTATTCACACAATGACCAAATCATCTAAGGACACATTCTCAAAACATATCCCCATAATTAAATTGCACATGACTAGAATACTACTCAATATTTTGTAAAACGTAACATTAACTTCCAGTTGATAAATATAGTATTAGCACTGAAAGGACTCTGATATTCTAGCCATTTGAAAAATTTGTGTGACAAAAGTGACAAAGTCTTAAGAAAATTTAAATGTTTTTTCAATTAAACATTTAAGTCAAAGAAATATATTCTTCTCAAATTATATACATAAACTTATAATCTGTCTCAAAATGACTCACTCTTTTGACTGCTCGAGTTTTTTAGCAGCTTCTTTCTTTAGCTTTTCTTTTTCCAAGTATTCCTCAAGTTCTTTCCCTTCAAGCTTTACACGCTTCCTCAACTAAAGAAAAACGACAGACAAAAGAAAATATCAATATTAAGGGATTTAGGCAATGGAATATGAGATATGTCTTATCATTAAATTGATTCACCATTTTAAATTAAATTTACCTCTGAAATTAGTCAAGTTTTTATTACATACAATTACATACCCTATTTAGATTAGTACTAAAATTGAGTTGTCACATATTTAGGATGGGTTTAATTTAAATCAAACTGGTTAAAAATCACAGTCAATCAGGAAAGGAAAATACAGTTACGTATTTTTATAGTAGATAAGGTCTATAAATGACATAAAATCCAAAAGCCATAAGAAAAGGTAAATAAATACAGCAAAGTGAAAGAAATGAATAAAATCTCCCATTTACATAAAGCTCATAAAATTTAAAAAAAAAACAAAATTTAACAACAAAAAGGAAACTGAAAAAAATATCTGTAGCACTATGACTATCAGAAGCTATTTTTTCCCACGACATCTTCCAAATTAGTTAAGAAAAAGATGGTCAGGCAGGGTATAGTGGCTTACACCTATCATCCCTGAACTTTGGGAAGCCAAGGCAGGAGGATTACTTGAGCCCAGGAGTTCAAGACCAGCCTAGAAAACATAATGAGACCTTATCTCCACAAAAAAAGAGACAGAAGTGGTGACACATGCCTGTAGTTCCAGCTCCTGTGGAAGCTACGACAAGAGGCTTGAGCCCAGGAGTTTGAGGTTACAGTAGGCTATACTCACTGCACTCCAACCTGGGTGTAAGAATATGACCCTGTCTCAAGAAAAAAAAACCAAAAACATATAATGGCGATTTATAAAGTAAGACAGAGAGGCTCGGTGCCTGTGGCTGAACGGGCTAAGGCGCCAGCCACATACACCTAAGCTGGCGGGTTCGAATCCAGCCCAGGCCCGCCAACCAACAATGATGGCTGCAACCAAAAAATGGCCAGGCGTGGTGGTGGGCGCCTGTAGTCCCAGCTACTTGGGAGGCAGAGGCAAGAGACTCGCTTGAGCCCAGGAATTGGAGGTTGCTGTGTGCTGTGATGCCATAGCACTCTAACCAGGGTGACAGCTTGAGGCTCTGTCTTAAAAAAAAAAAAAAAAAAAGAGAGAAAAATAACTAATAGTCATAAAAAGACGTTTAATTTTACTGATGGTTTTTGAAAAATATAAAAGTTATAATATAATTATTTTAATCTACAAAGTTGATAGTGCTCAAAGTTGGTAGTGCTCCCCTACAGGGGGAAAGGGTATCCTTATCCATTATCTATGGGAAAATCATTGTCACCGTGTAAGAAGGCAATGTGCTAACATCTGAAAATAAAAAAGCATTTGTCATTTGATATACTATTTCTACTTCTAGGAATTTTTCCACTGAAACAGTCACATAAATATACAAAAAAAAGCACAATATAGCAATGTTTGCAATAGTAAAAAAATGGACACAACTTTAAAATCCATCACTATGGATGATTAAATCAATAGTTCTTACACATTTATCTCAGGACTGCCTTATGTACTTAGAAATTAGAGAACCCCAAAGAGCTCTTTTATTAGGGGTTATATTTATCAATATTCACCATATCAGACTTTAGAACTGAGAAATTTAAAAAATACTTATCTGTTCATTAAAAAATAATAAAACCTTACATGTTAACATTAACATATTTTTACAAAAATAATTATATTTGATTCGGCGGTTGCCACTGTGCAGGTCAGATTCTTCTAGCTCTTGCACCTCGCTCCGCTTCCTCTGTGACCATGTCTGACAAACCCAATATGGCTGAGATCAAGAAATTCAATAAGTTGAAATTGAAGAAGATGGAAATGCAAGAGAAAAATCCACTGCCTTCCAAAGAAATGATCGAACAGGAGAAGCAAGCAGGCGAGTGGTAATGAGGCGAGGGCCTCCAATAAGCACTGTACATTCCACAAGTATTGCCTTCTTATTTTACTTCTATTAGCTGTATAACTTTGTAAGATGCAAAGAGGCTGGATCAAATTTAATTGACTGTGCTGCCCCTTTCACATCAAAGTATCCAGAACTACTGACAACGAAGGCCGTGCCTGCCTCTACCATCTGTCTGGCTTGCAGGGAAGGAAAAGAACTTGCATGTTGGTGAAGAAAGAATCAGGGTGGGACGACAGTGAAATCTGGAGTTAAAACTAAGGGGGCCCAGGGTTTTTTGCAGGCTGTAAAATGCAGTTTAACCAGAGTGCCATTTTTTTTTTTCTCAAATGATTTTAATTATTGGAATGCACAATTTTTTAAATAATGCAAATAAAGTTTTAAAACTTTATTTTTTAAAATTTATATTTTCCAAAGAAAAAGTGGTAAGTATAGCATTGTTTAACATTTTTACAAATCTCTTTAATGTCCAGTTCAACAGAGATACCTGGATTCTCATACCTGCTACTCCACTCAATCTCTTCCAATAGTTGTTTTGGTAAAAGCACAAACACAAAAAGCCTCATACAGATGAGTAGTTTGAGAGGTAAAAATATTTAAATAACCTTTTATGGATATACTTTTCTGATACTACATTAAAACTCAAAAGGTAGTAGTTTCTTAAAGGTTAGTTTTAATATAGAATCTGAAACCATACTAATAGGTGCCTATGGTCCCAGCTACTCAGGAGGCTGATGCAGGAGGATGACTGGAACCCAGAAATTTCAGGTTGCTATAAGCTAGCTGATGCCATGGCACTCTAGGCTGGGCAACAGAGTGAAACTGTCTCAAAAAAAAAAAAAAAAAAAAAAAAACGAAAACAAAAACAAAAAAACTTAATTGATATATCTTGCATTTTGAATGGACCTTTTATGCATGTGTTATTTTGCAACATGCACTGGGTATTTGAAAAATACTGATTCACCAAGTTATACAAATCTTACAGATAATAAAATTCACATTTGTAAAATCATCGCTAATCTCATCAGAAGTCTTTTCAGTTTAGCTGTCAATCTCACAGTGATGGGGTATGAGGTTTTCAAAATTCTAATTTCCATATCAAAGTTGGAATTTCATCAGATTTAACAACACATGTTGTCAGTTGTTCCCTTTAGATCAACAGGCTCAATTTATTACTTTTCAAAAAAAAAGGCCGGGCACTGTGGCTCATGCCTGTAATCCCAGAACTCTAGGAGGCAAAGATGGGCAAATCACCCGAGCTCACAGATTCAAGACCAGGCTGAGTTAGAGCGAGACCTGTCTCTAAAAATAGCCAGGCACTGTGGTGGTCGCCTGTAGTCCCAGTTACTTGGGAGGCTAAGGCAAGAGAATTGCTTGAGCATAAGATTCTGAGGTTGCTGTGAGCTGTGATGCCATAGTACTCTACCAAAAGGCAGACAAAGTGAGACTCCATCTCAAAAAAAGAAAAGCTTTTTTTCAAAATAAATATCTGCCAAACACCAAAGTCTGAATAATGTCATTATTTCAAGTAAAATGATGTTCCAAGAAAAAAAGTGTGCATTTACAAATAAATGCCCAAGTGTTTTTCTTAGAGTCCACTATTGTACTTTAGTATCCAACATAAATACTTTATGCGTACTTCCTATCCAGTCAACAAATTATTTTTTTAAATATTTTACTAAAAGAATTTAGTAATATTAACTTTTACTGCTTCATCACGAACATTCATTTTTTTTGAGACAGAGTCTCACTATTTTCCAGGCTACAGTACCATGGCACAACCACCTCAAACTCCTATATTCAAGCAGTCTTCTTGCCTCAGTCTCCCAAGTAGCTAAGGCTATAGATGCCCATCACCATACCTAGCTAATATTTCTACTTTTAGTAGAAACGAGGTCTCACTCTTAGTCAGGCTGGTTTTAATCTCCTAGGCTCAAGCAATCCTCCTGCCTTGGCCTAACAAATTGCTGGGATTATAGGTATAGGCCACTGTGCCTGGCCCACTTTTAATATGCTTTTATTAATTGTATAAATGGCTTATCCATCCTAATGGAATTTCTACTAATTAAAATTTTCAGATTCAGCATTTCATATCTGATGAAATGGTTTCAAGCATTTCTAAGCTATTAAATGATACAAAAGACAATATTTTAGGTTGGTATGCTTGCTCTGCCATCTTAACTCAACAATTCTGTATTTATAGGAAATATATATCAGATTTTAGTTACTAATTTAATGCTTTTCTTCAGTAGAGTTATAAGACAAAGATGCTCTTACCACTTGCTTTTCATAAACATTGCTTAAAATGGCTGCTACAAAGACAAAATGAAAAGCAATCATCTAAACTTTGTGTAAGTCTGGCAGTTAGTAACTATCTCATTCAATTATCAATTGCTATAAACTCTAATAATATGGGAAATTAATAGATTTAATGGACCAGTTACTAAGCAAACAATCTCTTGGTGTATTAGTCATTTAAGTAATTGTCTCGCTTCTGTAATGGGAGATAAGGCAGCAAATGTGGTGCAGGAACAGGTTAGTATATTTAGTGATGGAAAGATATAGGAATTGCTGCCTCACTTCTATTCTCCATTAAGTTTGAGACAAGGTCATGTGCTTTGGATGAGAGCTGAGCGATGTAGGATCTCTTAGGAAAAAGAATGTATAAAATTGCCATGAGAGACTGAGAAAGGGATCATCCTACAGAATTCTGAGTGTTAGTATAGGATGCCCTTTTAAGATTTGAAGTCGGAAGGTGAAGGGAAACCTGTCCACGTAGTAGTGTCTAACTCTAGTAACATTAAGTTGCTTAAGCACAGGTACAGATTAAGCAAATGGTTTAACTATGGTAAAGGCTCTTCCAGGTAAGTAAAATAGAAAGGTAAGAGAGTTAAAGATATTTGCAAAATTATGATTACTAATGAACCACTGACTCTAAATTAGAAGGTGAGGTTCATGACTCGAAGTCCCAATATGCCCAGAGTTCTGGCATGCAAGTAATAGAGAGAGTAAGATCAGAGTGGGACATCTGAGGCAGAGATCTAGAGATGATTCAGCCATATCACAATAAAGTTATGGGTATGACCATGGGAGTGGACAGCATAATAGTGATGGCTAAGGAAGAGTAGAGAAAAAGATAATTACAAAATAGGTGTCAAGGGGCTCGGTGCCTGTGGCTCAACGGGCTAAGGCGCCAGCCACGTACACCTGAGCTAGCGGGTTCGAATACAGCCCAGGCCCGCCAAACAACAATGACGGTTGCAACCAAAAAATGACCGGGCGTTGTGGCAGGCTCCTGTAGTCCCAGCTACTTGGGAGGCAGGGGCAGGAGACTTGCTTGAGCCCAGGAATTGGAGGTTGCTGTGAGCTGTGATGCCACAGCACTCTATCCAGGGTGACAGCTTGAGGCTCTGTCTCAAAAAAAAAAAAAAAAAAAAAAAAAAAATAGGTGTCAAGGAATCTTACGTACAAGTGGACAGGAAGGTTATGAATCAAGGTTTAACATCACCAATGAATGACAAAGAATGATCAAGAGATCAGGAAATGTCAGAAACAAGGAGGGGCTGGCATATCATCAGGTGTGATGGGATGAACTGCAAAGGGAACAGAAACAGCTTGAAAGCTGCAATACAACAAGAAAGATACTTACCCAACTCAAAGTACATGAAACCAGAAAAGAAAAAAAGAGTACCTACTTGAGAGGGCTCCAGGGAAAAGAATATCATCAGGAAACATCCAGATGTAAATTAGGGAAAAGACAGAAAAACATATTTTCAGAGAGCCTGGAAAAATAGTATGTATGTTACCCTCTGGGTATGATTCCATAGGGTACTATGGAAGAGGTCAAGAACAAGAATTACCAGTTAAGGACATTTGAAATTTGTGTACTTAAAGGCTCTCCATTGTTATTCTGATTGATAAAACTACTGAAACAACTGTAAGGTTTATTTTTGGTCAATGATTTCTATATATCATACACAATGCATCTCCAAACAGCGTTAAGATAAAATTCACATCGAAGTGCTTACCTCTATTTCTGTAATTTTTTCAGAAGGATTATCAATTAGGAAACGTGCTAAAGTTCCAGGAGTAGTTCTGTAAGTTAGAATAATTGAGTTCTTAGGGTCCTGACACCACTGAATAAAGAGGTCCCTTGAAAATCCACATTCTAGGTCAGGTTGGCTTGCAAGTACAACTTTGGGGCTAGGTACTCGAGCCAAGTCAGAAAGACCATGACATAAAGAGAGATGACGAAACTGAAATGGATTATTTCTTTTGTCTTCAAAACATCTCATCAATTTATCACTCATCCATTCTACCTAAAACAGAAAGAAAAGATGACAGTAATTAGAATATACTGTAATATTACTTCATTACATTTTCTAACAGCCAACTAATTCAAGTTCTATTTTGTTTTAAATCATTTTTTTCCCCTGGTTTCATAAATTTGTAGTTTGGACAAGCAGTTTATTTTCTACTTATGTTCTCCATTAGAGCTTCCTACTCTAATTATCCTCCCTAAAAACCTAATTTTGCATTATATTTCCCTTATAAATTACCTTAAATCTTTTTTTAAAAACACTGGATACATTTTAAATGAATATTTTACTTTCAGAGTTAGCTAATTCAAGAAAAAGTGTTCATTTAAAAGTAACAAGAACAATAAATTCTGACATTTATATCCTACGGGGTAGATTCTATTCTTGTCACCATTTTACTTTTTTTATTTTATTTATTTATTTATTTATTTTTTGGAGACAGAGCCTCAAGCTGTCACCCTGGATAGAGTGCTGTGGCATCACAGCTCACAGCAACCTCCAATTCCTGGGCTCAAGCGAGGCAACCTCCAATTCCTGGGCTCAAGCGAGTCTCCTGCCTCCGCCTCCCAAGTAGCTAGGACTACAGGCGCCCGCCATAACGCCCGGCCATTTTTTGGTTGCAGCCGTCATTGTTATTTGGCGGGCCCAGGCTGGATTCGAACCCGCCAGCTCAGGTGTACGTGGCTGGCGCCTTAGCCCGTTGAGCCACAGGTGCCGAGCCCTTGTCATCATTTTACAATTGAGATTGAGATACTAAGAATTAGAAGAGTGGCTCCTACCTGTAATCCCAGCACTCTTGGAGGCCTAGGCGGGTGGATTGCCTGAGCTCCCAAGTTCAAACCAGTCTGAGCTAGAGCAAGACACCATCTCTAAAAATAGCTGAGTGTTGTAGCCGGTGCCTACAGCCCCAGCTACTTGGGAGGCTGAAGCAAGATAATTGCTTGAGCCTGAGAATCTGAGGTTGCTGTTAGCTATGATGCGCACAGCACTCTACCGGGGGTGACAAAGTGAGACTCTGTCTCAAAAAAAAAGGAACTAAAAGAGAAGCAACTTGTAATCTCCAAAATGGGGATGAAAATAGAAACCACTTCGTATGATATGTAAGGACTGAACACATGTAAGGCACACAGAACAGCAATAGATTATTATTAACAATCTCTTTAACAGAAAAATAAAATTCAAAGGGCAATTAAGATACCATATTCCATAAGCCCAATAACCATAGCAAACTTCTTTATTACAAATGATAAAATGAAAACAAACCTGGGACTTAGAAAACTCCACTACGTTATAGCTGACATTATTTAAAAGTGCCAAAGAATAAACACCCAGTCCTGCATCTTTAGTTCTCCAAATCTGATCAAGAAGTTGAGCAAGTTCCAAAACTCTGCCTGCTGTGTCCACTGCTATTAATACATTTCCATCACCTCGAAGTGTTTCCAGGACATTTGCTAGAAAACAAGAAGGAAAATTTCCTATAGAAAATAACAATACTAGGCTATAAACTTAAAGCTAACTTTATCTTCCTGTTATAAAATCATACTTTATAAATAAGCAGTTACTAGGCCAGGTACAAAATGAAAGAATTTTGTTTAGGTCATCACAACTACTTTTGATTCTGTTGAATACGTAGTATATTTTTGTAAGAGTAGAAAGAAATACCATTAACTCTTCATTTTCTTCACTGAAAAAATTATAAATCAGTTGTCCTCAACACCTGACACATCATAATATGCATAGAAAATTATATTTGTATCACTGGGAAAACTGAATAACAAGGCCAAATGCAACCAGCCTGGGGTTTCCAGTTTCTCCCTTGACCACCCCAGTGAACTTTGTTATGATGAATTCCTATTTTATACACACACACACACACACAAATGATGTATACAGTCATTCCTCGGTATCCACAAAGTCTTGGTTCCAGGACCCACCTCAGGTACCAAAATTCACACATGCTCAAGTTCCTTAAATAAAATAGCATAATATTTGCCTATAACCTATGCACATTCTCCTGTATACTTCAAATCATCTCTGATTACTTACAATACCTAATACAATGTAAACATTATGTAACTAGTTGTTATGCTATATTTTTTACTTGCATTATTTGTTGTTGTATTGTTAATTTTCATATCATTTTTTTCAAATATTTTCAGTCCAGTTGCTTACATACTGATATGCAGAACTGTCAACACTGAGGGACAACTGTATATAACACATATTTTGTATATATATATATATATATATATATATATATATGCCTACAGAATAATATATAGATCATACTCCCATCCAGAACATCTTTATAGATTCCCTTGCTCCAGATCAGTGATTTTCAACCACTGTGCTGTAAGCACACTGGTGTGCCATGAGAGGATCTTAGCTGTGCCATGAAAAATTTTAAAAGATCATGAATTAAACTATTTCCCAAAGAAATTCAAAGCACAGTAAGTATATTCTTTTTTTTTTAACCATTTTTTTGATCAACATAATTTTAAGTGCACTATAGAAGTTTAACTATAGGTTCAAGAGTACCATGAGATATAAAAAGGTTGAAAAACACTGGCATAGATGAAGTCTATGGAAATAGATGAAGTCTGCTTGGAAATACCTGGTAAACAAAACTCTAACAACAACAACAACAAAAATTGAAGAGCTAAGAAAGATTAGTATAACATATTGTACTAGTTATACTTTTTTAGTAGATAGTGGCAATAGTACCCTAAAAATGGACTCCAACTTTCCCTATTGAAATCCCATATAGCTTACAAAGAAAAAAGAATGTAACATGAAGAAGCTTGAGTCAAAGCAGAAGCAGGCAGTAATGGCCCAGAGGCACTTCTTCCTAACCAAGACTACTTTTTTTTTGTTTTTTTTTTGTTATTTGTTATTTTTTGAGACAAGAGTCTCACTATATCACCCTTGGTAGAGTGCCATGGCATCACAGCTCACAGAAACCTCAAACTCTTGGGCTTAAGCAAATCTCTTTCCTTAGCCTCCCAAGTAGCTGGGACTACAGGCACCTGCCACAATGCCCAACTATTTGTTGCAGTTGTCATTATTGTTTAGCTGGCCCAGGCTGGATTTTTTTTTTTGCAGTTTTTGGCCACGGCTGGGTTTGAACCCACCACTTCCAGCATATGGGGCCAGTGCCTTACTCCTTTGAGCCACAGGCGCCGCCCTCCCAGGCTGGATTTGAACCAACTAGCCTCGGTGCAAGTGACTGGCGCCATAACCACTGTGCTACAGGCGCCAATCCCCAAGACTACTATGTTAATATAAAACACCTCAAATCAAAATTAGTGGACTTTTTTACACGCTCATTTACCTCCTTTGTTTATCTTTCTTTTAGAGTGTTTTTGTAATACATTTTTATGACATCTTTTTATGTGGGTCACTATGAAAATTTTGAGATACACAAAAATCAAGAAATGTAATCAGCCAGGCATAGTGCTTCGTGCCTATAATACTAGCACTCTGGGAAGCTGAGATGGGAGGATCACTTTAGCTAAGGCGTTTGAGACCAGCCTGAGCATTTCTATTAAAAATAGAAAAATTAGCCAGGCATTATGGCAGGTACCTATAGTCCCAGCTACTTAGGAGGTTGAGGTAGAAGAAGACTTGAACCCATGAGAGGTTGAGGTTGTTGTGAGCTAGGCTGACATCACATGGCATTCTAGTCTGGGCAACAGAGTGAGACTCTGTCTCCAAAAGAAAAGATAAAAAGAAGGGATGTTTCTGACTGTGTTTCCTGGAAATGAAATAAGGGACCATAACATAGTCTGTCTCAAAACTTTCACAGTGACCCATATATATAGACATATACCAGTGAGTGCCAGGGAGAGGTAGCTATGTGCTGAATGGGAGAGAGAAACCATCCTTACACCTACTACACGAAAGTTAAATTTAACTTTTAAAGTAAAGTTACTTTACTTTTATACAAGAAGTATAAAGTAACTTCTTGTATAAAATACTGATAAGGATAAATAAGCATAATATTTACTCAAATATACTAGATTTACCAACATCTTATGACCAAGGAAAGTGTTAAACAGAATAAACAGTTCATTTAAAAGGACATTATACAATACATACTCAGAAGCTGCTCATCTCTCTGTTTTCTTCTAGGCTGCACATATGTAGCATTAAATGAATCTGTGATAAGTAAGGAGGGTCTGCTTAACATTTCCAGTGAACATCCATTTAAATGGCTATAACAAAGTTTAAAAAGAAGAATATTTTATATCATTTCAAATAAATAACAGCATCTTGTACTTAAAAAATAAGGAACTTCTTTTATAAGGCTTTCCCCCTCTAACTATAAAAGTATTCATGGCTTCTCCCTTCTAACATATAAAAATATACCAAATACAAAAATCTGTTTAATTCAAAAAAGTATAAAGAGGAAATTAAAAATCTGCCAGAGTACCATTATTGAGAAATAATTGCCAAATATTCTGGTATACATCCTAAACGTAAACATTTTTTTCTATGCATACATATTTATTTTATAAAGTTGACATATACACTTTTATATATTCAGTTCTTTTTTTGGGGGTTTGGTGGGGGACAGAATCTCACTATGTTCCCTCAGTAGAGTGCTCTGGAGTCACAGCTCACAGCAATCTCAAACTCTTGGGCTTAAGTGATTCTCTTGTCTCAGCCTCCCAAGTAGCTGGGACTACAGGTGCCCACCACAACACCCAGCCATTTTTTTTGTTGCAGTTATCATAATTGTTTAGCAGGCCCAGGCTGGGTTCGAATCTGCCTGCCTCGGTGTATGTGGCTGGTGCTCTAACCACTGAGCTCTGGGCGCCGAACCATATACTCAGTTCTATATCCTGAGTTTTCCCCGTAACATGAAAATGTTTTTCTAAACCTAATTTTTAACAATTATAAAAATTTTCTATTGTGTATTACACTGCATTCAATTTGATCATTTCTCTTTATTGATATTTAGGTCAGCCTTTTTGCTATTATAAATAAATAATCTTTCAAAGAGCACTTTTATGGAAAACTTCAATCATATTCTGCTTATTTCTTTGACTCACATTTCTAGAAATGTGTTTATTAGTCTATATAGCATTGCTAAACAGCTTTCCAGAAAGATTTTACCTTTTCCAGAAAGGTTCAACCATAAAGAATAACCAACCAAGTTATGCCAGGCATGGTGGCTCACGCCTGTTATCCTAGCATTCTAGGAAGCCAAGGCAGGTGGATTGCCGGAGCTCACAGGTTTGAGAACAGCCTGAGCCAGAGCAAGACCTTGTCTCTAAAAATAGCAGGGTGTTGTGGTGGGCGCCTGAAGTCCCAGCTACTTGGGAGGCTGAGGTAAGAGAATCACTTAAGCCCAAGAGTTTGAGGTTACTGTGAGCTATGATGCCACAGCACTCTACTCAGTGTGACAAAGTGAGACTCTGTCTCAAAAAAAAGAACGACCAAGTCACTACATACTTGCCAGAAGAATATTACCCTTAAAAAAAAAAAAAAATTACCACTTAAATTTTCTTTTTGACTTTATAACTTTTGACCTTTTTGCAACTGATATATATATATATATTTTGTTGAGACAAGTCTCACTATGTCGTCCTCAGTAGAGTTGGCGTGGTGTCACAGCTCACAGCAACCTCTAACTCTTGGGCTTAAGCAATTCTCTTGCCTCAGCCTCCCAAGTAGCTGGGAATACAGGCACCCGCCACAACACCCAGCTATTTTTTGTTGCAGTTGTCATTGTTGTTTAGCTGGCCCGGGCCAGGTTTGAACCTGCCACCCTCGGTGTATGTGGCTGGCACTATAACCACTGTGCTATGGGCGCCAAGCCAAAACTGACAAATTTTCAATTAATTGATTAATGCCTAGTCTTAGATATATGTAAGTCTTTGGCCAACTTTCTGCAAATATAGCAGAAGCTCTCTAAGGTGACCACCCAATATACTGTAACAAACTGGTCAATATACATAGGTGGTCAACATAAGGAATTAGGCCTACTACACTAATACATATACGTGTGGTGCATGTCTAGTCAACTTAAGGAGGTGGTTAGTTACGGAGGGTCTACTGTATTTTCCCCAGTTCATTGACAAGTTCAGTTTGATGTTTTGGACATCAAAAATTTGTATGTAATCAAGTCTATCAGATTTTTCCTTTGCAACTTTGGTGCATTACCTTTATGTTTACAAGGTCTTTTCCGAATTAGAGATAAGACTCATCAATTCTAACCCATTTAAAATGTACTTTGCTGTATGATAAAAAGATACAGATTTCTTCCTGCAAAATGGTTGCATTCCCTAATACCATTTACTGAAATATCCATTCTTTCCTCATTACTCTTGACTATAAGAATCTAAAGTTAAATTTAATGCTGGGCATGGTGGCTCACATCTATAATTTTAGCATTTTGGGAAACCAAGGTGGGTGAACTGCTTGAGCTCAGGAGTTCAAGACCAGCCTGAGCAACAACAAGATCCCGTCTCTACTAAAAATAGAAAAAAATTAGCTGGGCACTGTAGCAGGTGCCTATAATCCCAGCAACTCAGGAGGCTAAGGCAGGAGGATTGCTTGAACTCAGGAGTTTGAGGTTGCTGTGAGTTAGGCTGATGCCATGGCACTCTAGCCTGGGGTAACACAGTGAGTTGTCTCAAAAGAAAAAAAAAATTAAATTTATTAGTCTTAAATATTTCTTAACAGAAAGATCTTGAGGGCCAGGTGCAATAGCTCACTTCTATAATCCTAGCACTTTGGAGGAGGGTGGACTGATTGAGCTCAGGAGTTCAAGACTATCCTGAAAAAGAGCAAGACCCTGTCTCTACTAAAAATAAAAAACTAGCTGGGTGTAGTATCACACGCCCAGCTACTTGGGAGGCTGAAACAAGAGGATTGCTCAAGTTCAAGAGTTTGAGGTTGTTGTGAGCTATGACGCCACAGCACTCTATCCAGGGTATCAAAGTGAGACTCTGCCTCAAAGGAAAAAAAAAAACAAAAAACCTTGAGGCTACTATAATCTAATACAAAATAGCTATGAAATTACAGATAAAACAACAACAACAAAAAAAAAAACTCATGAGACTAAACACCAAAAATTTTATAGTAATACTGTGAATACCAAAGGAAGTATATAAAATTATGACTAGTATTGTGTCCCCTTTTAAAAGAAATCTGACTTTTTACAGGGTAGTTATATTAGATGATAACTACTAACTTCACAAAACAAAACAAACCCATACACAAAGTTCTGCTAAAGAGTATACAAAATATAATTTAGTATACAAAAATCCATCTCCTTTGCAATATACTTATACATTATTTATACAGTACATACTTAAGTGTAAATTTTTAAAAATCTCTTTATGCCTCAAACCAAACTTTCCCCCTTACTATATGAATAATTAATTCTGAAAATATTCATTGATAATTCCTGATCTAAAAAATCCAACTCTGATTTTAATGTTCCCTCCAAAGAATGAAATACCAATTACATTTCCTTTAGCTTTTGTCTTGGTATACCTACATCTCCCTCTTGTGGTTGAAGTCAACTGCATAAACAATTTCTTCCTCTCCATCTTTGACTATTTTCCATATTGTTCCACCTATCATATGACCAGCTGGCAGAGGTGTGATAGACAAGCCATGTCCTTTACCTATGTCAACGAGATAATGACAATACTCAGATTTCTTTTATAAATCTAAAGAAAGGTTACTTATTTCAATAGTTTACTGTAAATGTGACAAAATTCAAAAGTAAAAATGCATATGGTAAAAAGCAAGTCTCATTCTCCTGTCCCCCAGCTCCCTCACTGGAGGCAGATACTCTTGTTATTTTATTTTATTTTGAGACAGAGCCTCAAGCTGTCACCCTGGATAGAGTGCCGTGGCATCACAGCTCACAGCAACCTCCAATTCCTGGGCTCAAGCGAGTCTCTTGCCTCCTCCTCCTAAGTGGCTGGGACTACAGGTGCCCGCCACAATGCCCGGCCATTTTCTGGTTGCAGCCATCATTGTTGTTTGGTGGGCCCGCACTGGATTCAAACCCGCCAGTTCAGGTGTACATGGCTGGCACCTTAGCCCGTTGAGCCACAGGCGCCGAGCCTTGTTATTTTATTATATGTTCTTGCAGACATATTTG
The DNA here is from genome assembly GCA_963574655.1 of Perodicticus potto. Taxonomy (NCBI): domain Eukaryota; kingdom Metazoa; phylum Chordata; class Mammalia; order Primates; family Lorisidae; genus Perodicticus; species Perodicticus potto. The sequence goes on from CAUYRH010049986.1 coordinate 18,891, forward strand.
TGCTTATAAAGAGAAGGCTAAGTAAAGATGGCCTTCTTGTTCTTCTTAAAGATGGGACTATAAAGCTAGCACTGAATTACTTAGTATAACTAATAAATTTTAATATTTATATTGTATATACAATTATCAAGTGTTTCTATTTTTGCTAACCTCTAAACGACAGAATAAGAATTCAAATTTCATTAGTAAAGAATTTATCCTATAGAAAAATTAAGTATAAGGAAAACAGTTAAGACCATTGTGACTTCTAGGCTAAATCTTTAAGAGTCCATTATAACATCATTTCTTCAACGCTAAGATTCATTTTTATAAAAACCTCTAATATAATTCTCTCTCTAGATCGGCGGTTCTCAACCTGTGGGTCACGACCCCTTTGTAACAATGGAAATACATCGCGGTATTAGGAAGGTTGAGAACCATTGCTCTAGATGATATAGATTTAATACATGCCTGCCTAATCTAATTAAATAATTAACTTTCAATGCCTAATTGTAGAACTCAGTCATTTTCTATTCTGCTACAATAGCCCTTCATTTAGTTCAATCACTACATTTAGCCATCTCAGCTGCTGTCTCCTCAATCTAACTGTAAGCTATGAGGAAGAAGATCTGGCTGCATTAACTTTTGCATGTTATACACACTAAACTAAATAAGTTTACACAATTAACTTTTTTTTTTTTTGTAGTTTTTGGTCAGGGCTGGGTTTGAACCCGCCACCTTTGGTATATGGGGCCGGCACCCTACTCCTTGAACCACAGGCGCCACCCCACAATTAACATTTTGTTAGTAATTTAGTCTGAAATATTTTAAAATTCTAATGAAGTTCAGAGTTCTTTATCAAGGCAGAATATGCTAATTTTCTATTCCTCCAATCACAGTGCCAGTTATTTTTCCAATGAATTCTCAGTATTTTTTAATAGGTTAAATAGCATTAGTCCAACTATTTACTACTGGAAACATAGTTTACCTTTCAAATTCACAATTTGAGAGAATTTTAGCTGCTGTATTTTATCAAACGCTGCATCCACATCATCTAATGTAAAAAGTGTAAAGTCTTCTGTATTGTGTCGTGACTAAAAGAAAAACATATTCATGTGATTACAGAAGTGGAAAAATTAAAAACACCACATATAAAAGGTTAAAAGTAATCACTGAAGTAGTGTTTAGAAATTTTTTTAACTGCTTAAATTACCTGATAAAGATCATACATAAACATCTGTCCCATTTTATAAACAGGAATGGTTGCATAGATAGCACAGTTCAGACCCAGCTTTCCGACAGCATATGGGAGAGCACCAAGATGGAGAGGATCAGGATGAGACAATAGTACTGC
>CAUYRH010049988.1:0-32504 GCA_963574655.1 Perodicticus potto
TGTAAAGCCATCCAGATCAGGGCATTTTTTTGTTGGAAGATATTTTATAGTTTCTTTGATCTCAGTCCTTGACATTGGTCTATTCAAGAGATCTATTTCTTCCTGGCTAAGTCTAGGGAGAGGATGTGATTCCAAATATTGATCCATTTCCTTCAAATTCTCAAATTCCTGGGCATAGAATTTCTGGTAGTATTCAGAGATAATCTCTTGTAAGATTATCAGAGATAATCTCTTGGCATCTGCTATTATTTCTCTTTTATCATTTCTGATTGAGATTACTAGAGATTTTACTTTTCTATTTCCAGTTAGTCTTGCCAAAGGTTTATCTATTTTATTTATTTTTTCAAAAAACCAACTCCTTATTCCATTAATTTTCTGAATGATTCTTTTGTTTTCAATTTCATTAATCTCTAATTGAATTTTGGATATTTATTTTCTTCTGCTAGGTTTAGCCTTAGATTATTCTTCTTTTTCCAATTCCATAAGATGACTTGTGAGTTTGTTGGTGCACTCTCTTTCTCTTTTTTGGATGTAGGCATCTAAAGCAATAAATTTTCCTCTCAGGACTGCTTTTACAGAATCCTACAGGTTTGGTAACTTGTGTCTTCATTGTTGTTATGCTCAAGGAAGTTAATAATTTCCTCTTTTATTTCTTGATGCACCCAACTGTCACTCAGAATAAGGTTGTTTAATTTCCATGACGTCATGTGGGGTTGAACGTTTTTGTTGGAGTTGAATTCCACCTTTGATGCCTTGTGATCTGAGAAGATACAAGGTAAAATTTCAATTCTTTTGATTCAGTTGAGGTTTGTTTTGTGTCCTAGGATATGATCAATTTTGGAGAATGTTCCATGGGCTGATGAGAAGAATGTATATTCTTGGGGCAGTGCCTGTGACTAAATGAGTAGGACGCCAGCCCCATTTACTGGAGGGTGGTGGGTTTGAACCCTGCCTCAGCCAAACTGCAACAAAAAATAGCCGGGCATTGTGGCAGGCACCTGTAGTCCCAGCTACTTGGGAGGCTAAGGCAAGAGAATCACCTAAGCCCAAGAGCTGGAGGTTGCTACAAGCTGTGATGCCACAGGACTCTACCGAAGGTGACAAAGTGAAACTCTATCTCTAAGAAAAAAAAAATGTATATTCTTTAGCTTTGGGATAGAGTGTTCTATATATGTCTATCAAGCACAGTTCTTCTAGGGTCTTGTTTAAGTTCCTTATATTTTAATTTAATTTCTGTTTAGAGGATCTGTCCAGCTCTGTAAGTGGAGTGTTAAAGTCCCCTGTTATTATGGTGTTATAGGATATCATATTGCTCAGACTATTTAAGGTCCGTTTCAAGAATCTAGGAGTATTTAAGTTGGGTGCATAAATATTCAGAATTGAAATGTCTTCTTGTTGTATTTTTCTTGACCAATATGAAGTGACCATCTTTGTCTTTTTTGACTTTAGTTGCTTTAAATCCACATATACCTAAAAATAAGATTGCAACCCCTCTTGTCTTCTGGATTCCATTTGCCTGAAAAATTGTCTTCCAACCCTTAACTTGGAATTTTAATTTGTCTTTTGAAGCTAGATGTGTTTCCTTCAAACGGGAAATGGATGGCTTGTGTTTTTTAATCCAATAGCCAATCTATGCCTCTTCAAAGGGGAATTCAAGCCATTAACATTTATTGAAATAATTGATAAGTGTGATAGTGTTCTACTCATCTTATTTTGTGAAAGTCCATTGCTTAGTGTTTTCTTTTGTGTCATTGTGAAAGCTAGGTTCTGTTCTTTAATTTCTGGGTGCTTACTTTGCTGGTGGTCCAGTGTGATGGTCAGTGTATGGAACAGGTTAAAGTATTTCTTGTAGAGCTGGTCTTGTGGTGGCCAGTTTCCTCAATGTTTGCATATCTGTAAAAGATTTGATTTCTCCATCAATTTTAAAGCTTAGCTTTGCAGGATATAGAATTCTAGGCTGGAAATTGTTCTGTTTCAGTACATTAAAGGTAGATAACCATTGTCTTCAGGCTTGAAAAGTTTCATTAGAGAAGTCTGCGGTCACCCTGATGGATTTGCCCCTGTAGGTCAACTGGCGCTTATTCCTTGCAGCTTGCAGAATTTTTTCTTTTGTCTTGACTTTGGACAGGTTCATCACAATGTGTCTTGGAGAAGCTCTATTTGAGTTGAGGAAACCTAGGGTTTGATATCCCTCTGGAAGGACTGTGTCAGAATCTTTGGTGATATGTGGGAAATTTTTGTTTGTAATATTCTCTAGAATGGCTTCCATTCCTCCGGGGCATTCTTCTTCCCCTTCTGGGATACCGATAACTCATATGTTTGAATGCTTCATAAAGTCCCATAATTCTGTCAGTGAATGTTCTGCTTTCTCTTCTTTTCTGCCTCTTTATCTATCTGAGTTATCTCAATAGCTTTGTCCTCTACCTCTGAGATTCTTTCTTCTGCATGATCTAATCTGTTGTTGATACTTTCCATTGCATCTTTAATTTCCCTAATTGACTCCTTTGGTTTCTTCAGCTTTCCTATATCCTTTCTATAGTCTTCATATCATTCATCTTTTATTTTATTCTGTTGTTGGATTTCCTTTTGTTTATTTTCCACTTTCTCAGTAATTTCCTTCATTGTTTTCTGGTTATTTTCCACTTTCTCAGAAATTTCCTTCATTGATTTCATCATCTGTATTTTAAATTCCCCTTTTGTCATTTCTAACATTTCTTTATAGGTGGAATCCTCTGCAGTGGCTCCCTCATGGTCCCTTGGTGGGGGTTGCTCTAGACTGGATTTTTCCGCTGATTCTTCCTCATGAGTGTTTTCTTTCATCTGTTTCCTTGCCCTAATTTTTCTTTCACTTACTCTTGCTCTGCAATTTACTGTGCCTCTGGCCTAAGGGTTTTTTTTTTTTTTTTTTTTTTTGAGATAGAGTCTTACTTTGTCACCCTCATTAGAGTGCTGTGGTGTCACAGCTCACAGCAACCTCCAACTCCTGGGCTTAAGCAATTCTGTTGCCTCATCCTTCTGAGTAGCAGAGACTACAGGCACCCACCACAACACCCGGCTATTTTTTGTTGCTGTTTGGCCAGGGCCGGGTTTGAACCCGCCACCCTAAGTATGTGGGGCTGGCACCCTACTCACTGAGCCACAGGTGCCACCCAGGCCTACGGTTTTGATGAGTTCTTTTGGCACAGAACCAGACGGATGAGAAGATTGAAGAGCAAGGATGGAAAAATTTTCAAAAAAGAAAAAAGAGAAAGGAGGAGGGGCGAGTAAAAGGGAATATTGACCAAAAGAAGAAAAGCACAGAAAGAGGGAGACAGGAGTAACATAGGTGTATAATAGGGTACTTGGACCCAATCTTATAAACCCCAAACTCTGGGGGTGCAGGGTTGGGTGGTCCCTTGAGGTCAGAAGCTCTTTCCTGGCCTGTTCAGACACAGTACCCCACCTCCACCAAGTAGAGAGAAAAGACAAAAATACTATAAATCAAACCAAACAAACAAACAAAAAAACCTTACGGGATCAAATTGGGGAAAAAAACAAATAATCAGGCAGAAACACTAGCAAAAATAAAGTTCTAATTATTAAAGAAGGTGACAATGGAAAATTGTATTTAAACTAGAAAAATGAAGAAATAAAAGAAAGAAAAAGAAAAAAGGAAAAAAGAAAAGAAAGAAAAATCTAGAGGTAAAATGTTGAAATTAAAAAAAAAAAAAACAAAAAACAAAACCAAAACCAAAGCAGTATATATATCTTGCGGAATATTGTCTGGGCAACAGGTGATCTTCTAGGGTATGAAATGTTAATCACAATGCTGATACAGCTGTATGAGATGGAGACTGGAGGCCTCTGTTCATTTCTCAAACCCTGCAGGGTTGAGTGCCTAAATCTCTCCTTAACCCACTTAAAAGACACTTTAAACTGTTAACCTTGGCTAAGCAGAAGCTTTCTCAGGAAAGCACTTGTTGCTGGGATCTCTCCTGAAGTGGCTTCCCACGTATCCAGTGCACCCAAACCAGTCTTACTCTATGCCCGTGAGGGCCAAGGCTGTAATCTGCCAAACACTGAGATCTCTGTGTCTCAGTCCCCACCTTTTGGCTGCTTAGTCACTAGATTACTTGCCCAAGGTCTCCTGCCTGATCCTCCTGCTGTGACCCTGAGGGCAGAGCCTACAGGGGCAGCTCCCCCACAATGGCTGAGCAGGCGGCCCACAGCTGAGCATTATTAGCTCCATTCTGGCTCAGTGGCTCAGTCCAGGGCCTCAGACAAAGCTTAAAGTTATCTGCACTCTCACCCAAGTTCTCCCAAAGTAGTTCAACCAAGTGCCCACGTCCATAAAAGCACAATGGCCCACAGGAAAGGCCTTCCCTGTTTGTAATCTCACTATTGCTGTAGTAATAGCTGCAGGTGGCCTCCAAACAAAGGAATACATGCTACCACTTGCCAGTTTTCCACTGCTTTTGTCCTCTTTGTGGGGTCCAGAAGTCTCTCACTGTCTTCCTGTGTCCCTAAAGAGATGTTTCTGGCAGATCCCACCAGCCAGAGATGCCTGGAGTCTTCTCTCCCCAATCTCACCATGCCTGGTTGACTTGTTTGATGTATTTTTATATGTTTTATAGAGAGGAAAGTCAAGACTTTAGGAAATAAAGAGTTTTTCCAAGTTCAGTTAGGTGAAGAGAGTAGAGCTGGGAGTCTACTCCCATCTGTCTGTTTACAAAGACCCACATCTAGCCATTGTGTATTACTGTCCTCCTAAAAGGGAATTCATGGGAAGAGGCTTTAAATGAAGAGCTTATTTCCCCAGTTCCCACTGGTAGCCACAGCCAGCTTCAGTTTCCATTATTGATTTATTGTAAATTAGACTTTGGATGTGCAGACTCAGGACTTCCATTGAGCACCTGTGCTTAAGAAATGAGACATGTATTGATTGAGCTCTCATGAATATAAGACTTCTGCAGATGAAACAATACCAGATAAAAGACAGTGCATTCTCCCTGCTTCATATATTAAGGCAATTGTCTCCTGGCAAGGGCAAAGTTGAGCTTGTCTTTGAATCAGTGTGTTTTTTACCTAAACAAAGACAGCATCCACTAAGAACTGGGAAAAAATGTCCCCCACACTCCAGAATGCCAGTTACAAAATATTGCTCTAGCTGCCATAACAACAATGAGGTTACCTCTTAATATACAGCAGTATACTCAGACACACTGTGCAGAATCCCAACCAATTTCTTGCTCAAGTATTAGAGAAACTTGTTTACTTTTGTTTAAAAAAAAAAAAAAAAAAAAGCTTGTTTTTCATCCTCATTGAGACTGCACCAAGCCAGTGACTGACCTACTCTTTCTGTGGTGTTGAATTTGCTTTTAATTATAGTAATTGCACCATCCAGATCACCAGCACCATTCCCAGGATGTTGGGTTTTTTTCATAATGTTATTGTTACTCAGATTACACAGCTTTTGTGCCATTGTGAGTCCTGCTAATGACCCAGGGATGAGGCTAGCAGCCCTAAAGTTGCATTTGAGTCAGCCAGAGCCTGTTTTCAGGGTTTATCCAGTGACCATTGGCAGGCTGACCTCGTTGTAAAGAGCTAACACTTGGCACACCCCTGGAAAACTTGGCCTGCCCTGATAATGTCCTGAAAACGGAACTATTCTTTCAGGAGACCTAACAGAGTAAGGCATCTGGGTTCTAAAGAATCGAGCTTTCAGAGTGAAACTAGAATCTTCCCAGAAAGAACTGATTTCTAGATGCCTTATTCTTCTGCCTCTCTCCATCTATTCCTCTTTCCCTTCCTGCCTTCTTTTCCTTTTCTATCTCAGTCAGGTAAGGTCACTATAATAAGTATGTAATAGGCTGGGTGGCTTAAATGACAAACATTTATTTCTCACCGTTCCAGATGTTGGGAAGCCACCAGCAGGTCTGGTGTCTGATGAGGTCTCAGTTCCTGGTGGGCAGATGGCCACCTTCTCATTGCAACCTCATATCATGGGGAGCATGGAAGGCAGCAATCTCACCCCATGAGCCAATCCCAGTCATGAGTGCCCTATCTTCATGACCTGATCACCTTCTCAAGGCTTCACCTTCTAATACCAGCCCATTGAGAATGAGGCTTCAACATTTGAACTTTGGGGATGCCTAAACCTTCAGTCCATGGCAGGACCCGAATTCAAAATATCTACTGAACAACTTGTACAGCATTATTAGAAATAATAACAATAGGGAACATTTGTGGAGACCATAGTGCAGGGGTCCTCAAACTTTTTAAACAGGGGGCCAGTTCACTGTCCCTCATACTGAGGGCTGGACTATACTTATTAAAAAAAAACAAAATTATGAACAAATTCCTATGCATACTGCACATATCTTATTTGGAAGTAAAAAAACAAAATGGAGGCAGCACCTATGGCTCAAAGGAGTAGGGTGCCAGCCCCATATACCAGAGGTGGTGGGTTCAAACCCAGCCCTGGCCAAAAACTGCAAAAAAAAAAACAGGAGCAAATACAAATACAATATTTAAAATGAAAGAAAAAAGGCGCCCCCATCTGCAAAGAAAAAAAGACCTCCTAACTTCAGAAAAAAAAGGCCCCCTTTAACTGCAAAAAAAGACCCTACTAACTGCAAAATAAAAAACAATAGACCTCCTAACTTCAAATAAATAAATAAATAAATAAATAAATCCTAACTTGTTCTTACCTCGGTCCTCAGGCAGCAGCAGGCTCTGCACAGGCAACTCATGACTTGTCCCATCATGAGTCTCAGTCTCACCTGAGACTGAAAGGAAGAGTCAAGAGACAGAGAGAAGGAGGGGAGTCAGAGAGTGCAGCGCACATTCCACACATGCGCACTGTGGTCCAGGATGAGTCGGCTTCTAAGCAGGATAGGCAGCAGCAGCAAAAACACCCAGCAGGCAAAATAAATGTCCTTGGCGGGCCGCATGTGGCCCACAGGCTGTAGTTTGAGGACCCCTGCCAAGGTGTATGCAAGTATAAACTTCTTCCACTTTCCAATCAATCAAAGCAGTAGAGACCCTCGTCAACCCGTTTTCAAATTGGAAAACAGTGGCAGATGAAGCTACATTAACCTTTCTAAGCTACAGGAGTGGGGCTCCAAAGCAGGTGAATAGCAGGCTCCCTATAATTGCTCTTATGCCAGGACTCACTGAGCCTGGGCATGTATGGATGCCTGAGGGGTGGGTCCAGTGCCTACAGAACTCAGGGGAGGCCGGGAAGCTGGCATCTGGAAGCTTTACCACTTATTGGGAAAACAGCATCTAACTAATTAAATTGATAGTATAGAAAAAAGGGTAGTGATTAATGCTTCTTATTCTTCTAGTTGGATGCAATACATGTCACATCTAATTAATTCTCACCTCTATAATAGGACCTGGATGACTCAGATGGTGGGTGCAGAGTCAACCTTGGATGTTCCCACTAGTTAGGCTGAGTGTGGAGCTCTATCTAACAGAACTCCGTTTTTAAGCCCCCTCTACAGAGAGAAGTACTAATTTACTTAGAGATCCTTGATATGCTATTTACAAATCACTATTACCTACTAATTAGAATAACTCCCCCAAGGAATCTCATCTTCCTTTCAGCTCTGCACTAATTACAGGTCTGTCCTTAAAGTACAGCACAGTGGCAAAGAGTGAGGGGTCTGAGTTGGAATCCAGATTCTTGGATTGTAGAATTTTCTGACTAATTTTGGACGAGTTATTTCGCATTTGTGAATCTCAGTTCGTTTGTTTTTAACATGTAAAATAAGCTAATAAGATCCTTCCCTGGTCTGCAGGCTCTGAAGAAGAAATGACAGCCAATCTGTCTGATGGGGCCAGGGCACTTTTGTAGTGTGAATTTCTGGTTGGTATTCATGCATTTAACTAACCTGGATTTTGACTTTCAACTCATTACAACTAATATCTTTCCAATAAACACAAACACAACAAAAGGTTTTTCTTTTTCTGTCTTTAATTTCAAATTAATATGAAGGTAAAAATTTCTAGGTTATACTGTTATCATTTCCAAGGTAAAGTTCAAGATATAGAAGAGCCCCTCACCCAGGGGGCATGCTGAACACCCTCAGTGTACACATTAGGTGAGATCCCGCCAAATGCCTTCCCTCTTCCCACCAATCACCCTCCCCTCCTTCTTCACCCTTCTACCTTGCTAGACTATATCTGTGTTTTATTGTTCATACATGCTTAAAATTAATATTGGTTTCATATTAATATGAAGTACATTGTATTTTTTTTTTCCATTCTCAAGATACTTTACTAAGAAGAATGTGTTTCATCTCTACCCAGGTAAACATAGAAGATGTAAAGTCTTCATCTTCTTTATGGATGTATAGTACTCTATGGTATACATATACCATGATTTGTTAATCCACTCATGGGGTTGATGGGCATTTATGTTGCTTCCACAGCTTGACAATTATGAATTGAGCTGAAATAAACATTCGAGTGCAAATGTCTTTGTGATAAAATGATTTTGTTCTTCTGGGTAGATACCTAGTAATGGGATTGTGGGATCAAAGGAAAGGTCAACATGCTTAAAATTATTAGTTTTTTGACAATTCTCCATGTTTCTTTCCATAAAGATTGTATTAGTTTGCAATCCCACCAGCAGCATAGAAGTGTTCTCTTCTCTCCACATCCATGCCAGCATCTGCAGTTTGGGGACTTTATGATGTGGGGTAATCTTACTGGGGTTAGGTGATATCTCACAGTGGTTTTTATTTGCATTTCTCTGATAATTAAAGACAATGAGCATTTTATTGTATTTGTTGGCCATTCATCTGTCATCTTCACAGAAGTTTCTGTTAATATCTCTGGCCCACAAGAAATTAAGTGGTTTGCTCTTTCCTTTTTGATTGATTTTAGTTCTCTATAGATTCTAGTTATCAGGCCTTTGTCAGATTCATAGTATGTGAAAATATTCTCCTATTCTGAAGGCTGTCTGTTTGCTTTGTTTGTGGTTCCCTTAGCTGTGCAAAAGATTTTTAGCTAGATCAAATCCCAGTAATTTATTTTTGGTGTTTCTGCAATTTTCACAGGGGTCTTCCTCATAAAATCTTTTGTAAGACCAATATTTTCAAGTGTTTTCCCCACACTCTCTTCTAGAATTTTTATTGCTTAATGTCTTGTATTTAAATCTTTTATCCAGTGAGAATAAATTTTTGTCAATGGTGAGAGATGTGGGTCCAGTTTCAGTCTTCTACATGTGGCTAACCATTTCTCCCAGCAGTTAAACAGGGACTCTTTTCCCCATGCATGTTTTTGTTAGGCTTATCAAAGATCAAATGATGGTATGTTTTGGGTTCATCTCTAGATTCTCTCTTCTATTTAATAGATCTCCATCTCTATTTTTTGGCCGGTACCATGCTGTTTTCATCATTATAGACTTATAGTATTACCTAAAGTCTGGTAATGTAATGTTCCTTCAATTGTATTGGTTATTTGGTTTATTTCTGGTTCCCTATGAAACAAAGTACTATTTTTTCAAGTTCTTCAAAGTATAAAGTTAGTGCTTTGATGGAGATTGCTTTAAATTTATAGATTGCTTGACTAATATGAACATTTCAACAATCAACATTCTTCCCAACCAAGAGCATGAGGTATTTTCTTTCATTTGTTAACATCTTCTGCTCTTTCTTTTCTCAAGGTTTCATAGTTCTCTTTATAGAGATCTTTCATGTCCTTTGTTAGATATATTCCCAAGTATTTCATATTTTTTGGCATTACTGTAAAGGAATAGAGTTTTTGATTTTATTCTCAGCTTGACTGTTGTTGGCATATATGAAGGCCACTGATTTGTGGGTATTGATTTTGTATCCTGAGACACTGCTATATTCCTTGATCACTTCTAAGAGCTTTGTAGCTGAGTCCCTGGGATTTTCCAGGTATAAGATCATGTCATCCTCAAAGAGTGAGAGTTTGACCTCCTCTGTTCCCATGTGAATGCCTTTAATTTCCTTCTTTTGCCTGATTACAATGTCTAGGACTTCCAGCACTATGTTGAATAGCAGTGGTGACAGTGAGTATCCTTGTCTAGTTTCACCTCTGAGTGGAAATGCTTCAGATTTACTCCTTTCAATATGATCTTGGCTGTGGGTTTGCTGCAGATAACCTCTATCAATTTAAGAAATGTCCCATTTAAGCCTACTTTCTTAAGTATTCTTATCATGAAAGGATGCTGGATATTATCAAAAGCCTTTTCTGCATCAATTGAGAGAATCATATGGTCTTTGTTTTTTATTTTATTTATGTGGTGAATTATATGTATGGATTTGTGTATGTTGAACCAAACTTACATCCCTAGGATAAAATCTACTTGATCACGATATATAAATTTTTTAATGTGTCGCTGTATTCTGTTTGCTAAGATCTTATTGAATATATTTGCATTGATATTCATTAATGATATCATCCTATAGTTTTGTTGTTGTTGTTGTTGGATCCTTTGCTGGTTTGGGGATCAGGGTGATATTTGCTTTGTACAATGTGTTGAGGGAGGATTCCTTCCTTCTCTATGTTTTGGAATAGATTGTGCAATATAGAAACTAATTCCTCTTTGAAGGTTTGAAACCATCTGGCCTAGGGTTTTTCTTTTTGGGGAGATTTTGTATAGTTAATACTATTTCACTGCTTGATATAGGTCTATTCAAAATTTCTAATTCTTTCTGATTGAGTTTAGGAAGATGGAATGCTTCCAAACATTCGTCCATTTCCTCTACATTTTCATATTTCTGGGAATAGAGCTTTTTGTAATAATCATTGAGGATCTTTTGTGTTTTTATGGTACCTGCTGTTATTTTCCCTTTATCTTTTCTGACTAAAGTTATTAGAGATCTTATTTTTCTGTTTGTGGTTCGTCTGGCCAAGGGTTTATCAATTTCATAAATCTTTTCAAAGAACCAACTTTTTGTTTCATTGATCTTCCAAAGATTCTTTTGTTTTCAATTTCATTTAATTCTCCTCTGATTTTGGTTATTTCTTTTTGTCTGTTGTGTTTGGGGTTGGATTGTTCTTCCTTTGCCAGTTGCTTGAGATGGCCCATTAGTTTGCTAAATTGCTCTCTTTCTGTTTTCTTGATGAAGGTATCTAATGCTATAAATTTTCCTCTTAGGACTTCCTTTGCAGTATCCCACAGGCTTTGATAGTTGGTGGCTTCATTATCATTTTGTTCCAGAAATACGATGATTTCCTTCTTAATCTCATCTTGGACCCAGCTATCATTTAGCCTAAGGTTATTTGATTTTTGGCTTTATTATCATTAAGCCTAAGGTTATGACTTTTTTTGAGTGTCTCTGTTGTCATTGAGTTCAACTTTTATTCCGTGCTGGGTGAAGCAGATACAAAGGATAATTTGTATTTTTTTGAATTTGTTGAGGTTAGACTTGTGGGTCAATGAGATGAATGTGTATTCAGTTTTGTTAGGATGAAATGTTCTGTATATGTAGGTTAAGTCCATTTGTTCTAGGGTCAAATTTAAGTCCATTATTTCTTTGTTTAGTTTCTTCTTGGAGATTCTGTCCAGTATTGCCAAAAGGGTGTTAAAAATCTCCAATTATTACACTGCAGGAAGATATCATATTATTCAGATGAGATAGGGTTTGTTTTATTAATTGAGGAGCATTCATATGGGGTGCATAAATGTTATTTATTGAAATCTCTTCATGTTGTGTGCTTTCCTTGACAAGTGTCTAGTATCCATCTTTGTCTTTCCTTATTTTTATTGGTTTAAATCCAACTGTATCTGCAAATAAGATTGCAACCCCTGCTTTTTTTCTGATTCCCGTTTACCTGGATTACTGTTTTCCATCCCTACCCCCTGAATCTTGTTTTATCTTTTGAGCTAATCTGTGTTTCTTAGAGGCAACAGATATCTATCCTAAGTGTTTGTATTCAGTCAGCCAGCCTGTCCCTCTTTAGAGTAGAATTAAAGCCATTCACATCTTTTGAGAGAATTGATAGGTCTGGTGGAGATTTGGTCATCTCGTTTTTCAAAGGTTCATAGCTTGTTATTTATCACTTTCACCATTGTGGAAGCTATGCTTTGTGTTCTTTAATTTAGGGATGAGTTTAGTTTGGGGATGGATCATAGTGCTAGGCATTATGAAGAATGGGTCTGAGTGCTTCCTGTAGAGCTGGTCTAATTTAGCTGGTCTGATTATCATTTTCTCAACACATGGATATCAGTAAAGTATTTCATTTCTCCATCACCAATGAAACTCATTTTAGTGGACTGAGAATTTTGTTTAAGGAGGATAAAGGCCGATGACCATCCTCTTCAGGCTTTAAAGGTTTCAGCTGAATGATCTGTGGTCATCCTGATACTTTTCCTTTTGAAGGTAATACTTTTCTTACACCTGGATGCTTGCAGGATATTCTCCTTCATATAACTTTGGAAAAGTTAATTACAATGTGTCTAGGAAATGCTTTGTGCTTTATTTGGATTGAGTAGTGCTGAAGTTCTGAAACTGTCTAGTATCTGAATTTCTGTGTCTCTCGCAATGCTTGGGAAATTATCCTCCATAATATCTTGTTCAAAAGTCTTGTCTTTAGTTTCTAAAATTCTTTCTTCTCCCAGATCAACTCTATTATGGAGGGTTTATACTGTGTTGCAAAGCTCCCTGAATGCCTTTTTCAATTCCTTGAACTCTGCTTTATCTTTCCTCATATGTCCATATCCTTGGTGACTTTGTCTTTGAATTCATTAATTTCTTGAGACAATTTGTGAACTATTTTTATATTTTTATTTTCATCTTTTCTTCCATTCTAATCACCTTATTTGCCATCCATATTCTGAATTAAGCAATTTCTCTATGATGGTATTTTCTGTTGTATCTCCTTTGTAATCCCTTCAGGAGTTGATCTGCTCTGATTTTTCATGTGGCCAGAGTTGTTCTGCTGGTTCCTCTGCATGTGTATTTTCAACTTTTAAAAAATATATATTAATTGTACTTTTTACTTGGAATCAAAGGTTGCCTCTGAATAATTATTGAGAGATAATTTAATTGGGGACCCTTAGGAAACATTGTACTAACCTATTTGTCAATTAAATCTGGTGGAGTGAGACTGGCTTGGGAGGCCTTGGGAACTGCAGCTAACCACTGCTTCTCCAATGAGCTAGGGCTTGTGATTGTGGCTTTCCCCCTATAGACTTGAAAAAGTTTCTCTCAGGGCTACAGCCAGAGATTTTTAGGGCCAGCTTGGTGAGATAGTGCAACCTGGCTCTGACTTGATGTCCGCCTACCTACTACCCAATCCCAAAGAGTCATGATATTTTATTGTAATCTCTTCTGGGCAAAGATACAAAGTCCTGTGGCCCCTCCCCCACTAGAGTTAGCTGGAGGAGTGGAGTCTGCAGACAGACACACTGAATCTGTCCCTTACTGTTTAAACACCACAACCTCTCAAACAAAGGCAAACAAGTAGTGAACCTGCAGCCCCAGACAGTGGCTCTAGGAGATCAAATTTCTGTGGATAGCACTGGCAGAGAGTACTAGTCAAACTAACTCAAGCAGGGTGACCAGTGCCCACCCAAAAGAGTTCAAAGTGTTGCCAGGCAGCCAGAAATCCATGGGCAGATCTGTCTGAGAATTCCCCTGGAGCTGGAGAAGGTTTTTTTCTATTGTGAAAGGGAGTCAGGAAAGTTCACCCCTCTCCCTGTCAAAGAACTTTGCCACAACTGTTTCCACACTGCACCTAAATACCCCACACCATGCCCCATCCTCTCAGGAAACTCTCCAAACACTACAGCCTCTATAGGGGAAAGTCCTTCAGACAATCAGGATTGGGAAAGGGTGATCTGTGTGCTCAGGATTGTAGAGAAATATTTGTTCACTTTTGTTCTAGGCAGGATGGAGTTTAGGCTCAGAGGTGGGACCTCCCTCCTGTAGGAGGAGAACGGGATCAAGCAGCTCTCTTTCACGGGGTAATGTGAGAGGTCCTTTGTTCCCTACCCATTTGCAGAAAGCCCACTGTGGATCTCCAGATTCAGGGAGGGACATCCTGTCCTTTGGGTGCTGGGCTCTATACCTGATCTTTGTTGCCATTCTTCCTTTTTCTTGGACCCCTGCTGAGACAAGGGGTGCAAGGGATGATGTGCACCTCACTTTTTTCTCTTGTACCCAGCTCCCCACCTTCAGCATCTCTGAGTCCATTTCAGTCTAATATCTCCCCCTCTGGACAGCAGTCTCTGGCAAAAGCTGCTTCTGGCCTGCCATCCTAACTCCCCCACAAATGGCTTTTCTTTTCTTTTCTTTTTTTGTTTCTTTCACTGCTCATACACATTTCTTTCACCAGGAAAATTGAATTCTGTGCAATGATATTCTTGGTATTGCATTAAAGTTACTTTCTGGAATCTGGTAAAACTGATGCCAGAAGTGAGACTACAGGTTTCTCTTAACATCAGAAATTAGAGGGGAACATGTTTCCTACTATGGCATTGCCTGAGTCAACTAGTTTTTAAAAATTGTATGGAATTTTGTGTCTTTATCTATATATCTTTTCTTTTTTGATGCTCAGAAGAGGAGTTTCCTTGCTTTTTAGGATATTTAAAGAAAATGATCTTTTACTGTGTCGAACAGGCGAATGAAAATATTTCAGATTGTATATGAAACCCACACACTGTACCCCATGATTGAACTAATGTACACAGCTATGATTCAATAAAAAAAAAAAAAGAAAGAAAATGATCTTTAGTCTTCACTGCTCCCTAGAAAGCAGGAATGTATCAGATACCACACCTTCCCCCTCTTGCTTTTCCATCCGGATGGGGAGAGAGGTCAATATGGAGGTAGAGCTCAGTGAGTCTCCCAGAGTGTGAGGAGGGGTGCTGAGGGACCCAAGGATAGGGAGAACCAGATCCTACTGAAGGCATGATGAGAAGCCTGGTGGAGGAGACAGAACCTGAAGACTGAGAAGGGTTTTGGCAGACTGAAAAGAGAAGTGAGAAAACCCAGAGGAAGTCTGTAGTGGAAGAGACTCAGTGTGAGAGAGCCTGCTCTCTGCTTGGTCCTCCAGAAAAATGCATGTTCTTCACAGAGAGGGCAGAGCAGATCCAAGAGGTGAGGCTGTGGGCTGAACCATGTTACAGTATGGAGGGCCTGGAATGTGGGGTTTAACTTGTAAGAAGTGCTGGGCCATCAACAGATTTTGAGACATTCCATTCCCTGAAGATGTTTCTTGTGGACCAAGCATTGCCAGCAGTACAGGGCCACTCCTGCTCACTCAGGTCTCCAGATGATAATGGAGTGAGATTCCTGGGAAGATATTAAAGGTCCACCTACCCAAGGACAGCTAAGCTGACACCCAAGGTTGTTGGGAAAGAGGAGGGTGAAGTTGGGTTGGGGGGAATGAGGGAAGTGGGTTCAAGTGCTAATAGTGCCTATGGGGAGCCAGAGGCAGTTTAGGGAGAAATGAGGAAGGGTGTGACAGGGAGAAGCAAGAAGTCCCGGGGGGGAATAAGTTCCAGATGCAGCTGTGTGACTAAAGCCAGAGCAAAGATTTCTGGCTGAAATGTCTTCAATTTCAGAAAGTATTAGTTTCAAGAAGGAAAGTGATAGATAGAAGATCAGCTCTGCATTTCTCAACACTGGCTATGACATCAAGAAAATCTCTGTTGGGACCACTGTGGAGGGCCCTACAGATATGTGTGACCATAAAACTGAGGCTCAGGATGCCTGTGAAGACCTAAGGCTGGAGGAAGAATGTGGTCACAGAAGCAGGAAGAAACACAAGAAGGTCAATTAGATAGACACAGCAGGTGGGCACTCTCTACCTCCACTTCACCCTGTATCTGTTGTGAGAAACTGGGAAAAGAAGCAAAGAGGTAGAAACATTTTCTAGATGCCCTTGCAGCTAAGAAGGGAGATGATAATGAGCTTCTACAGTTAGTGGAAGTGGACAGCTTCAGAGAGACAAAGGCTGCCTTCCTCCTGCTGGTACTATGGGCAAATATGTCATGGAGCCCCAGGCATAGAGGAGGTTGGATTCACCTCTGGTCCCCGGCTGTGTACATATGGAGCAGCAGGTGTGGAGGGCATAAGTTTGGCTGCAGCACCAGCTTCTTAGCCTCTTGGTTAAGCTTTCTTGATATACCTTTCAACTCTGTATCTCAGTGGAAGCCTGGAAGCCCACTAATTTTTTAGTTCTTCCAGTAATTTTTGTTAAATGACTAATTTCCTGGATTAAAATCTCTTTCTTTTCTCCTTGAAATACCTAGACTTTATATTTTCTTACATGGAACTAATTAAAAAACTTTAAGGAAGCAGAGAAGAGAATATTTCAACAAGGAGGGTGTTGCCAAGAAGAGCGAGCAAAGGTAAGAAGCAAATGCTGTCTGCTGGGCTTGGATGTGTTCTCCACAAGTGGTCTCCGGATATGAAGCAGGCAGGTAGTAGCTGCTATTTGTGACAAGCTAGGGACTTGGTACTTTTTCAGTATGCCTTAATTAATTGTTTAACAATTACTGATAGATACCATAAATTCTGTTATATTCATAATCCATATTTCAGATGTCCCCTAAGTTTATTTATTAAGCTCTTATAAAACAAGACTCTCCTCTCCAGCAACATGAATACTTGAGTTAATTAGTATGGCACTTGGTTATGATGGTTAATGCTTCCTTATAAGTAAATGCATAATGGAGGGAACATAAAAATTGTTGGTATGTGGGGGTCAAAGAACAAAGAGGCTGGCTGTGGGTTGGGTCGTCTATGAGAATGGTGACAGTGTCCAGAGTGATACGACGTTGTGGGTGGAGAGGAAGTGGTCACCAAGACCTGATGAACAAGAGGGAGAGGAAGGGCAGGGCATGCACTTGGAGGGAAAGGTGGTAGTGGAGGAAGCCTTCCAGAGGATTGCAGAGGAGTGACTCATACTATAAAAGTGGCCTTGGGGACGAAGGAAGACCCTCACCAGATTAAGGTTTGGGAGCATAAAGTTTACTATGTAGAAGAATGAGACGCAAGACTTGGCAGGAAGCTAACTCAATAGTTCAGAAAAGAAAGGAGGTATTTAGCAAAGTCAAGGAGGGTTTGAGTGGGAACGGAGGCTGGGTCAGGGCAGTGGGATTTGGAAAGGGAGTCAGGGTGAGACAGGATGTGCCACAGTGACGAGATCTGAGAGCTCAGGGAGGAGCACATTGCAAGTTGAAGCTTCACACGAAGCCCAGCGTTGGCCAGGGCCACTCCACAGTGAGCCTGGCCAGGCTTACTCAGTCCTGCGGTGCAGCCGCCATCCTAGTACGTTCTTGTGGGTTATGGCAAAACATAGGACAGTAAATTGTGTGAGTGCACTGTTGCATGCAGAGAAAATAATAGAGTCTATGAGAAAATAACAAAAGACGAAAGAAAATGACTAGCTGTGGAATGTGGCCGGCAATGGAGTACAGGGGCTAGGGTTGGGAGAGAGACCTCTTTGAGGACACTTTTAAAGATCAATTTGAGCTTTTGAGACAGAGATGCCATTTTCCAGTAATTCACCAAAATGACAAATGCAGAGGGAAAGAGAGGCACCTGATACAGGAGCATAACATGCTGGGACTTGTTCCCCATGAATTCATGGCATAATAGGCATAGCAAGCCTTGTCACATTCCATAGAAAGGTGCCTCCCAAGCTGCTGGAAGATTTTCCCTATAAATTCATAGCATAATAGGTATCAAAAATAAAAGCCTACTATAACAAAAAACAAACAAACATAAATTTATGGGCGGCGCCTGTGGCTCAAAGGAGTAGGACCCCAGCTCCAAATGCCAGAGGTGGCAGTTCAAACCCAGCCCTGGCAAAAAAAAAAAAAAAGATAAATTTGGCTTTGACCTATATATGTGTATGTGTGTGTATGTGCATTTATGTATAGTCATACATATAAAATCTCTAAAAATTAAATCAGAGACTAAAATAACCCTAATGTTGAACATAAATAGAAAAAAAATCTAAATTTATACAAAATTGATAACCTAAAGACGAAGAGAAAAACTTACTTTAAGTAACCTTTAAATGCACATGTAGTTCTCTGAATATTTTAGGAGGTTATGTTTGAAAGGCAATAAGAACTGAAAATAAAATTTAAAGGTCACTCACTAGTACCCAGATGACCAAAAATCACATTACAACAAAGATATCAGCACCAGATTGTTTATTGCAGCCCAATTCATAATTGCTAAGTCATGGAAGAAGCCCAAGAGCCCAACGATACACGAATGGATTAATTAACTTTGATACATGTATACCATGGAATATTATGCAGCCTTAAAGAAGGATGGTGACTTTTCCTCTTTCATATTGACATGGATGGAGCTGGAACATGTTCTCCTTAGCACAGTATCTCTAGAATGGAAGAAAAAAGTATCCAATGTATACACCCCTAATATGAAGCAAATTTATATCTTTCAAGCAAAGGCTACAACCCACTTATTGCACAATAAAATGGGGAAAGGGGAGAGGGAGGTAAAGGGAGGGAGAGGGTGGGGGGGAGAGGATAAAGGGTGAGATCACACTTGTGGTGCATATGTGAAGGGTCAGGAGAAAACTTCTAAATACGGATCAAAATTGTTTTCACAGAGTAAATGAGAAAATATCATGAATGTTATATTAATCAGGTTGATAAAAATATCTCTGATTGTATGTGAAGCCCACACACTGTACTCCATGAGTGAATTATTGTACACAGTTATGAGTCAATAAAAAATAATTAAAAAAATAAAAATGTTTAAAGTGTTCAAAGACAAAGTAACTTTAAATAAAAAGGGTATGACTTAATGAGAAACAGGTTCATAAATAGTTTAATGATAAAAGAGCCAATGCTTGGGTCTCTGACACATTTTCCTAATAAGAGATTTCTGTGATGAGAAATTTCTCAGTGTGACTGTCTTTTTTTTTTTTTTTTTTGTAGAGACAGAGTCTCACCCTATCACCCTTGGTAGAGTGCCGTGGCGTCACACAGCTCACAGCAACCTCCAACTCCTGGGCTTAGGTGATTCTCTTGCCTCAGCCTCCCGAGTAGCTGGGACTACAGGTGCCCACAACGCCTGGCTATTTTTCTGTTTAGCAGTTTGGCCGAGGCCGGGTTTGAACCCACCACCTTCGGTATATGGGGCTGGCGCCCTGCTCGATGAGCCACAGGTGCCGCCCAGTGTGACTGTCATGTTAGTTTTATTTTTTAAAAATCAGAGGGGAAGTGAAAAAATGCAGCAGGAATTTTCCTCTGTAATTAAAATGTTAAATTTTTTAAAGTAAAAATTAAGCCAGAAAAAATATAATGGTATTTCTTTGAAAATAAATACAAAACAGTTAAGGGTAATCTAGCAAGTAAAATTAGAGGTATCTAACATAACCACTTTTTAAACTTTTCATCTGAAGCAAGTCCAGATTCACTTTGTTTACCCTTCACATAATATTCTCCATGATTACATTTGCATGACATTCAGAAACCTGACAGTTATACACTATAAATGAGTATATATTTGTAGAACCCTATAGCAATTATTTTAATATGAAGTCCAGTGATATTGATGCAGGACAAGGTGGCACCACAACCTGCCACCTTAGCCCTGGAGATGCTGATGCTGGGGCAGAGGTGGATGGAGGAATGGTTAGACAGCTTGGGGGGGAGACACTGAGCCTTGCTGTCTCCTCCTTGTGCACTTCTGGCTGGTCTATTTCATGTAAGTTTCCAGGGCCTGAGCCTTCATTGGACAGCTGGCTGTAACTGAGGAAGACCAGCACCCTAAAAGTCAACACTGAGTTCTGGCAAAAAGAACCCACTGTGACTATGTAAACCCCTGAGCAGAGATCTCAAAAACAGACCTTGAAGAGGGAGCAGGAGAGCTTGTTCCCTTCCTGGGTTCTCTCTGCCAGGAGGTTTGGTTTTTGTAGTTGTTGTAATTTTTGTTTCTGCAAATAAATCCTGACTTTCCATTAATCCTGTGGTCCGCAGATTCATTCTTCGAAATCCTGAGACCAAGAACCTGAAACTCTGGTATCAATATCAACATTGGAGGTTTTACATTTTTAAGATTTACTAAAGAAAGCTCCAAGTTTGTTTAATTAGCTATAATATTCGCTAACTTTAGACAATATAATTTAAAAAATTATCACATTTTGTTTTTCTTAATTTTAAATATCTATACATTAAACAAATACACACTAAATATTCAGGTGTTAAAGATGCAGGTATAAGCAAGAGAAAAAATTCTCCTTAAAATATGTGTGCATGTGTTTGAAGATATCAGTAAATTAGATGTGGTGGGACACATATTCTTAAATCCTATGGGGGAAAAAAAGTGAGAAAGGAGAAAATGAAGTGGTGAAAAGTTAAAGCAATGTTACAGAAAGTGTCAAGGGAAAGCTTCATTTACCAGGTGACCTTGTGTAAGGATTTGAAAGAACAGAAAGAAAACAACCATGCGTTGTTGCTTATTTCATTGTCTTAATATTCCAGGCAGAAAAATAAAATTATGTTCATAGGTCCTGAGGTAAGGGTATGTTACCCTTGTTTGAAGAGCAGGAAGCATGCCTGTATGCCTATAGTAGAAGATTAAATGATAGAGAATAACATATTGCAAGTCTTTTCATTCTAAGCAAGAAATTTGGCTTATATTCCATATGAGATAAAAAAGAATTAGAAAGTTCAAATTTGAGAAGTGACATCATGTGACATGTTTTAACAGAATCACCCTTGTTACTATATTAAAAATAAAATGGAAGTGCATCAGGGGCAAAAGTAGGAAGGTGAGTTATAAAGGTATTTCAATAATTCAGAAGTGTTAGGATGGTGACTCAAAGCAGTGTCATGGTATTCTGTTAGGTGAGAATGTAGAAATCCTGCATATATATTGAAAATTGAGCAAAAACAAAAAAAAAAACACCGATGTAACAGACGTAGGTTATGAGAAAGAGTCGAATTAAGGGCGATTCCAATATTTTTGTCCCAAACCTGAAAGTGCTGTGGTGGACCTTTCCCTGTCACTTTTTGTGAGCCCTTACTGACATGAGGAGATGCAGATGGGCGTGGTTTGAGGGAAAAATATACGGAGCCTAGGTTGCAAATGTTAATTTGGAGGTGCATATTTAATACCCAAATAAGGAATAGTATTTTTAGGATTTTTCAGTATATATTTGGCTAGGCATTAAATAATTAATCCATAATATTGTTATTTTCTTTTTCATAAAGATTTAGATTTACGTAAAATCAATGTGACTGGAAACTGTGAAAGCCTTTTGCTAGTACTTCTTCCTCTTGTATTTTTTGTTATCAATGGTATGATTATCCTCCAAAATGGAATTTGAGATTACAACTCTTTTCTCTCCTAGCACCTTGTCATTAAATCTGCTACTTAGTTATGATTTTTATCTTCTCCTTTATTGCTAAGTACTTTCCATTAACTTCAAATTGACTGAAATATCTTTAATGTTTATAATTTATCTAATGGTTTACCTACCCAATCATTTTTCTGTATCCCATTTTTATTTCATTCTTTAAACTTAATCACCTGTATTCCTGAAAATACTGTTTTCTCAGAAGAAAAATGTAATGATGCCCTTCAAATGAAATTTCTTTAACAGCTATTCTGTCACTTATGGAACAAAGTTTAAACTCATCATGGACTATGATTTGGGTGAATAAAACTTCATACCAAAACAGGTTTTCAAAAAATTAAAATTCATACTCTGCCTCTATAAAAAAAAAATAATAATAATAAAATTCGGCTACTTGGAATTTCAGTTCAGATAAGGCCAGACAGCTATGATGTTATATACTACAACACTACTACTACAAAGAATAATATAATATCAATAATAATAGCAGGGATTATAGTTATCCATCTCAGTTACAGTAGAGGGTCTCAATTCTTTGAAGAATGTAAGTTAATTATAGATATTGAGATAATACTAGACAGGAATAAGATGCTCAAAATATGCTGCCTATTGATCTGAGTGCTGATTATAAAAATCAGCTCAATTTGGAAAAAAAAGTCATTAAGTGTAAAATTATGGGCTCTACAGTTTTGATAAGCACTTTATAACAATAAAATTATTTATAATGAGAATATACAAAGAAGATAAAAGTACAGTAAGATGAAGCAAAGATAAAATATGTATTATATGTGCTTAATTTAAATGTCACTAAAGATATAAATTAACAATGTATGATTATTAAATTAGGATTACTTTAATTATCTTAATGAAGTCCATGGGGATACTCACATTAGCATTCAAATTAGACAAATAAAAATTAACCCCAATATGGTTATATATTTTCTAATCAAGGGTATAAACCTTCCAAAATTTTCATTCTACATGATTCTAATTGAATATTTTATTTTGACAGATTCTTTTAGTAAAATGGTGCCCATCAATATATAAACAGGTATTGAATGTATCCATATTTAGTTAGGGCTTTCCTCAGCCCCACTGCAAGCCCACTTGCCTGCTGTTAGCTCAGCTAGCTGGCTGAAGTGGTGTGCCTCAGGATGTTTACTCTGGCTAATTTAGCTACAGATCTTCTAATGTCTGGTGTTTGGCAATAAAGTCCCAGTTGGAGTTTCCAAAAGACAGCAGTTTGCTGTAAATTTCTTAATCTCTCTTTTGCAATCTTAGCACCTTTCCTTCTCATTGCATGAATACGATTGCTCCTAGGGATACCTGAACCTGAAATGAACTGAAAATATTTAACAGCTTTTCCACTTGCCAGGCAGTAGAAGAAAAATTCATACCAATCCCAGTTCTCTGAACAGCTGTTGGTATAAGGTATCTGAACAGCTGTCGCTATAAGATAATATTGCTGAAGCATCCCAAAATAGAACAAGGAAAATACGATTCCTGTGAGAATTTTACTATATTTTGGAGATCTCCAGCTGGAAACTTAATTGAAATTTAAACAGAGTACACAGAAACAGCTTTCCCACATCTATTCACCATACTTTTATTGACCTGGATAATTTAATCAATAAGTTACAACACTCTGTACTAGTGGAGCTATGTTAAATTCTGGGAGCAGAGAAATTTGTTCTTTGCTTCTCATTATCTGTAACTTCTTGCATTACATTCTTCCAAAACTTTAATACCTCTTTCTCATCACAATAAAAACTCTAAACACTGACAATCTATTCTTTGTTCTTTGTTTTCATATCCTATAGCCAAACACCTCTAGGAATACATTGGAGTTTATTCCTGTTTGCAGCAAGAAAGATCTTACACAATGGAGAAATGTGAATTTTTCTTAGCATGAGGGTGCTAAATAGAACCAATGGAAAAGTCTGGATTTTGACTGAGTTATTTGGAGAAGGGTTTAAGGAAGCAGGATTTTTCCCTGGATTATCTATTATCAGGAAGTGAGAGCAATTCTATGATTGGGGATCTCATAAAATCTTCACTATCAGCATTGTGGGACTAATGAGTCTGTGCACCTGTCGCCAAGCCAATCAATAGAGAAGTGGATGAGAGCTCGACAATTCTACTTTTACTTACAGAAAAGTCAGCGATCCAGAGAAGAGCATGAGCATGGATATCTTCTCAAAGACCTGTTCTGCTCTCCTGTTTCCCTTTGTTACTTTTATGATCTCACAGTAAAAGCAAACATTAGTAATGTTATTAATCATCATAGTATATATTAAATAGATCCCCCCTCAAAAGTTACAAGATTATATAATACCCCCTATTTTAAAGTGGGTATCTCCTAAAAGCATTTGTACTCTAGGCTAAATTTATATTTAGTCAGTACTACAGGTCTGAAGTTGGGGTGGGGGAGGGAGGAGAGGCAGATATCAGTGCTGGAGCCATCAGAGAAGCTGGGTGCATTGTTACTCCATGGAGGCCACACAGGCTGGGTGCCCTGAAGCTGATCTAAATATTAGCAGAGCACCCAAGATCTTTCTAGAACACAGGAGAATTGTGAGTTAATGAACGTCACCCAGCCTCCTGGGAAGCTCTCCCAGCACCATGGTCTTTGCAACGTCCAGTCTCAATCTTGTTTATGACAAAAGCCTTGTCCATGAGTACTCAATTCCAGATGGCAGCACCTAGGCTCATCCAGCCCTGCCAGGGCCTGTCCAGCAGCATCCTGTATGTAATGGTTATTTACAGTAACAGTGGCCACCATCATAAGGACAAGAGACTAGAGTGAGGCTAATGTAATCGATGAAGAAACAGCAGTCACATATTAGCCTAGAAAGGCATGGAGGGGGGCACCTGTGGCTCGGTGAGTAGGGCGCCGGCCCCATATACCGAGGGTGGTGCGTTCAAACCTGGCCCAGGCCAAACTGCAACAAAAAAAGGAAAGAAAGAAAGAAAAAGGAAAGGCATGGATCTGGTATATTGCAGCTTTGAAAATGTTCACGTTTCTCTGCAGCTGCTATCAACCTGTGGGTCTAAACCCACAGGAACTGTATTAAAGGGCTGTGGCATTAGGAAGGTTGAGAACCACTGCTCTATGGTTAGGCAAAATTAAGGAGTGTTACTGTTTTGATCATTACCCATCATGGTTACAGCGTGGTCTTAACCTGATTTAGAGGTCCTAGGAAATAGTTTATGTTCAGCAGCAGACTGAATGACCTTGCTAAGAACAACAAGCCAGATCCTGAATGTTAGAGGCTGCTCTTTCATTTTCTCACTTACACCTATTAATGAATGTAAACAGAATGTTATACAGCAAAGTACAAAATGTAAACAGACAACAGTAAGAAATTATGAGAATTTCTCATAAGAGTATTCATTCATTGATTCATTGATTCATTTATTCTTTCTTACAAAAAGACATGCAGAACAATAGGATTAGTCTTTAATAGCGGAAATTGTTTTCAAAGTACATTTTAGACAGGATAGTATCATTTGAGGAAATAGATTTCATGGTGGGTGGAGGTTTTAATTTCCCTCTAAAAACATGGCAAATATAAGGTCAGTCTTTCCTGTCTTCTTACTGTTTCCATTTATTTAGTTACTAAGTTAGAAGATTTCTGAATGAATGGAAATGAAGACATTTAAATATACTGAAAGGAAAATATAATTTCAGTGCCATTACTATATCATTTTTTTCTAAAAGATTTATGTTTTATGCTGAACACATAATACTTCTATAATAGAATCTCTTTTACTTGATTGGGACTATTTGGTTAGTTAATTGAAAAAGTGGATTAGGCTGGGTGCAATAGCTCACAAGGCCTAGAATCCTAGTGCTCTGGGAGCCCCATGCTAGAGGATCACTTAAGCTCGGGCATTGGAGACTAGCCAGAGCAAGAGTCCCCGTCTCTACTAAATATAGGAAAATAGGCAATGAGAGCATGCGTTAGTCCCAGCTACTGGGAGACTGAAGCAGGAGGATGAGGGCCACAGGAGCCTGGGATTTTGAGGTTGCCGTGAGCTAGGCTGACACCACAGTACTCTGGCCTGAGGTAACAGAGTGAAAAAAAGAAAGAAAGAAAACACAGGCGAGGAATTGATGCAAGGACAAAGCCTCTCCTTTGAGATTTCATTTGTTGATTTGTTGTTTCACCTTTTTACATAAATCTCATCCTAAGAACTCATACATAATATTCAAACTTGGTTCTGAAGAAGCACCGAAGGTATGGAGAAGAAAACAGATGCTTATTAGCCATGGCAGACAAACTGGAATATTTTGAAAAGAGAATAGAAAACTTCAGTTATTCTTAAAGACTGGTTACAGGAAAACATATTAACAGAGCTTGTATATGCTCTGTGTATGATGACACAGTCCACTAATTAATAAGGTTTTCATATATGTCTGCAAGAGCTAATAATTTTTTTTATCTTTTTTTTTTTTCAGAGTCTCACTTTGTTACCCTCAGTAGAGTGCTGCAGCATCACAGCTCTAAGCAACCTCAAACTCTTGAGCTTTAGCGATTCTCCTATCTCAGTCTTCCAAGCAGCTGGGACTACAGGTGCCCACC
The DNA here is from genome assembly GCA_963574655.1 of Perodicticus potto. Taxonomy (NCBI): domain Eukaryota; kingdom Metazoa; phylum Chordata; class Mammalia; order Primates; family Lorisidae; genus Perodicticus; species Perodicticus potto. Next base: position 25,905 of record CAUYRH010049988.1, read on the forward strand.
ACAATGCCTGGCTATTTTTTTTTTTTTTGAGATGGGGTCTTGCTCTTGCTCAGGCTGGTGTTGAACACGTGAGCTCAGGCAATCCACCCACCTCAGCTTCCCAGAGTGCTGGGATTACTGGCATAAGCCACCATGCCCGACCAATATATCTCAAGTGATAAATCTTAATGCCTATTCATTCAATAAGAGATATTTTTTCACTTTTTCTCCTTAAGATGCTAATTCAAAGTAGTTTGGTAAATTAAAAATAAAAGTACTCTTCACATCAACTTCATTTATTTTGTTAAAATGTGTTGATAAGGAATCCTTTTAAAAATATATACTTGGGTGAGGCCTGTAGCTCAAAGGAGTAGGGCGAAAGCCCCATATGCTGGAGGTGTCGAGTTCAAACCCAGTCCTGGCCAAAAACTGCAAAAAAAAAAAAAAAATTAAAAATATATACCTGTAAAACTTGTAGACAATAATTTTTATCCATTTTATATATAAAATTATATATTGTATTTTATATTGTCATGTGCCACATATAAAATTTTCATCCGTGATAGACTGTATACATGACAGTGGTCTCATAAAATTATAAAACCGTACTTTACTGTATCTTTTCTATGTTTAGACATGCTTGGATACACCACTACCTACCGTTCTATTAAGGTGCCTACTGTAACATGTTGTATAGGTTTGTTGGCTGGGGCAATAGGCTATCCCATATAACCTTGGTATGTAGATTAGACTAAATTTGTGTACTTTATGACACCTGCACTATGACAAAATCATCTAAAGAAGCATTTCTCGGAGTGAGAGAAAGATGGTGGCCGAGTAGCTTCTGTGCAGCCAGGCACAGTGAGAGTGGGGAGAGAGGACCCCAGGCATCTCTGGCCAGTGGGTTTCACTCAGAGGCTTCCCTTTGGTGATATAGAAGGTCATTGAGAGACTTCTGGACCCCACTAGGAGGACACAAGCAGTGGAAAACTGGCAAGTGGTGGGTGCTTTCGTTCGGTTGGAGGCTGCCGGCAGCTGTAACTACAGCAACGGCTAGATTGTAAGCAGGAAAAGCCTTACCTGGGGGCTGTTTGGTTTTTTTGGACTTAGACACTTGATTGAACTGCCTTGGGAGATCTTGGGCCAGTGTGCGGATGACTTTGGGTGTTGTCTGGGGCCCCAAACTGAGCCACTGAGCCAGAAAGGAGCTAATATCGTTCAGCTGTGGGCTGCCCCTGCATGTTGCAGCACCAGGATTCGCCTGAAGACATGGGGCAAGTAATCTATTGACTGAGCAGCCCAAAGCAGCGATTGTGCCACTGGGGAAGTGTGGAGATCCAAGGGCTTGGCAGATTGACAGTGGGGCCCTCAGGGACATAGGGGGAGACTGGATTTGTTGCACTGGATAAGCAGGCAGCCACGCCAGGAGAGATCCCAGGGATAAGTGCTGTCCCTGGAAAGTTTCTGGTTGGCCAAGGTTTATGGCTTGGATTGTCTGTTGAGTGGGCTGAGGAGTTATTTGGGCTCCCAAACCTGCAAGGTCCGAGTAATCAGCAGAGGTCTCCAGCTCCCGCCTTGTACAGCTATATCACATTGTGATTAACTTCTCATACCTCAGAAGATCATCTGTTGCCCAGTCAATACTTAGAAAGATATATATACTGCTTGGTTGTGGGGTTTTTGTTTTTGTTTTTTGTTTTTATAATTTTGACATTTTTCCTTGACACTTTTTTCTTGTTTTTTTCACCATTCTAGTTTAAATATAATCTTCCATTTTTGCCTTCTTCAACAAATAGAATTTCATTTTTGCTAGTGTTTTTGTCCCTATTATTTCCCCCCCAATTCTATCTCATAAGGGTTTTTGTTTGTTTCTTTCAGTTTGATTTACAGTATTTTTGTCTTTCCTCTCTACCTGGTGGAGGTGGGGTACTGTGTCTAAGCTGGCTGGCTAAGAGCTATTGACCTCAAGGGAATCACCCAACCCAGCATCCCCAGAGGTAGGGGTTCTCTAAGGTTGGGCCCTAGTACCCTACTATACACCTATATTTCTCCTGTTTCTCTCTTTCAGTGCCTCTCTTCTTTTTGTCAATATTTCTTTTTACTCACCCCCTCTTCTCTCTCTCTCTCTCTCTTTTCTTCCTTTCTCTCTTTTTTAAATCCTTTTTCCCTTCTTGCTCTTTAATCTTTTCATCCTTCTGGTCTTGCACCAGAAGGACTCACTAAATCGTTTGGCCAGTGCCACAGTAACTTAAAGAGCAAAAAGAAGTGAAAGGAAAATTAGGCTAAGGAAACAGATACAAGAAAGCACTCATGAGGAAGAATCAGCAGAAAAATTCTGGCAACATGAAATCCCAGGCCAGAGTAACCCCTTCTAGGGATTGTGAGATAGCTATTGCAGAAGATCTCTCCTACATAGAAATGTTAGAAATGACAGAAGGGGAATTTAAAGTTCAGATAATGAAAACAATAAAGGAAATTTCTGAGAAAGTGGAAAACAATCAAAAGCAATGAAAGAAATTGCTGAGAAAGTGGATAATAACCAAAAGGAAATTCAAAAACAGAATCAAATAAGAGATGAATGGTACAAAGAATATAAAAAGGATATAGCAGAGCTGAAGGAGCTGAAGCAGTCAATTAGGGAACTTAAGAATGCAATAGAAAGTATTAACAACCAATTAGAGCATGCAGAAGAAAGAATCTCAGAGGTAGAGGATAAGGCTCTTGAGATAACTCAGATAGTTAAAGAGGTTGAAAAGCAGAATGTTCACTGACAGAATTATGGGACTTTATGAAGTGTTCAAACATATGAGTTATAGGTATTCCTGAAGGAGAAGAAGAATGTCCCAGAGGAATGGAAGCCATTCTAGAGAATAATGTAAATGAAAATTTCCCAAATATCATCAAAGATTCTGACATACTCCTCTTTGGGGGATATCTGTCCCCTGGTCGCCTCAACACAAATAGAACTTCTCCAAGGCACATTGTGATGACTTCATCCAAAGTTAAGACAAGAGAAAAGATCTTGCAAGCTGCCAGGAGTAAGCACCAACTGACCTACAGGGGCAAACCTATCAGGGTGACCATAGACCTCTCTAATGAAACTTTTCAAGCCAGAAGACGATGGTCATCTATCTGTAACCTACTTAAACAGAACAATTTCAGCCCAGAATTCTATACCCCACCAAGCTAAGCTTTGAAATTGATGGAGAAATCAAATCTTTTATTGATATGCAAACAAGGAGGAAATTTGTCACAACAAGACCAGTTTACAGGAAATATTTCAACCTGTCCTACATACTGACTATCACAATGGACCTTCAGCAAAGTAAACACCCAGAAAATTATAGGCCAGAACCTACTTTCCCCAATTATGCAAAAGACAAAACTAACCAACGGACATTCACAAAATAAGATGAATAGAACGCTATCACATTTACCAATTATCTCATTAAATGTCAATGGCTTGAATTCCCACTGAAGAGGCATAGATTGGCTGATTGGATTAAAAAACACAAGACATCTATCTGTTGTCTGCAGGAAACTAATCTCACATCAAAAGACAAATTAAAACTCAGAGTTAAGGGTTGGAAGTCAATTTTTCAGGCAAATGGAACTCAGAAAAAAAAAGAGGAGTTGCAATCTTATTCTCAGATACATGTGGATTTAAAGCAACTAAAGTCAAAAAAGATAATGATGGTTGCTATATATTGGTTAAGGGAAAAATACAAAAAGAAGACATTTTGATTTTAAATATTTATGTATCCAATTTAAATGCTCCCAGATTCGTGAAACAGACCTTGCTTAGTTTGAGCAATATGATATCCCATAACATGATAAAAGGGGGATTTTAATACCCCTCTCTCAGAGTTGGACGGATCCTCTAAACATAAATTAAATAAAGATATTAGAGACTTAAATGAGACTTTAGAACAACTGTGCTTGGTAGATGTATATAGAACACTTCATCCCAAAGATATAGAACATACATTCTTCTCATTGTCCCATGGAACATTCTCCAAAATTGACCATATCCTAGGATACAAAACAAACTTCAGCAGGATCAAAAGAATTGAAATTCTACCTTGCATCTTTTCAGACCACAAGGTACTAAAAGTGAAACTCAACTTGAGCAAAAATGCTCAACCTCACACAAAGGCATGAAAGTTACACAAGCTTATGCTGAATGACACTTGGGTGCAACAAGAAATAAAAAAGGAAATCATTAACTTTCTTGAGTATAACAACAATGAAGACACAAATTACCAAATCCTATGGGATACAACAAAAGCAGTCCTGAGAGGATAATTTATTGCTTTAGAAGTCTACATTCAAAAGCAGAAAGAGAGCATATTAACAAACTCAAAAGCCATCTGATGGAATTGGAAAAAGAAGAACAATCTAAGCCTAAACCAAGCAGAAGAAAAGAAATATCCAAAATTAAATCAGAGATCAATGAAATTGAAAACAAAAGAATCATTTAGAAAATTAATGAAACAAGGAGTTGGTTTTTTGAAAAAATAAATAAAATAGATAAGCTTTAGGCCAGACTAACTAGAAATAAAAAGGTAAAATCTCTAGTAACTTTAATCAGAAATGATAAAGGGGAAATAATGACTGATGTCACAGGAATACAAGAGATGATCTTTCAATACTACCAGAAACTTTATGCCCAGAAATTTGACAATGTCAAGGAAATGGATCAATATTTGGAATCACACCCTTGCCCTAGACTTAGCCCAGATGAAATAGATATCCTTAACAGACCAATTTCTAGCACTGAGATCAGAGAAACAATACAAAATCTCCCAACAAAAAATGTCCTGGTCCGGCCTCACACCAGAATTTTATCAAACTTTCAAAGAACAGCTGATTCCTATACTACAGAAATTATTCCAAAAAATTGAGGAGTATGGAATCTTCTCCTATATGTCCTGTGAAGCAAACATCACCCTAATACCAAAACCAGGTAAAGATCCAACTAAAAAGGAGAACTTTAGACCAATTTCACTAATGAATATTGATGCAAAAATTCTCAACAAAATCTTGGCCAATAGATTACAGCTTATCATCAAAAAAGTTATACATCATGATCAAATAGGTTTCATCCCAGGGATGCAGGGTTGGTTTAATATTTGAAAATCCATCAGTGTTATTCACCGTATCAACATAAGCAGAACCAAGGACTGTATGATACTCTCAATAGACACAGAAAAAGCATTTGATAAAATCCAGCATCCCTTTTTAATTAGAACACTGAGGAGCATAGGTATAGGTGGCACATACCTTAAACTGATAGAGGCTATCTATGACAAACCCACAGCTAATATTTTACTGAATGGAGTAAAACTAAAAGCTTTTCCTCTTAGAACTGGAACCAGACAAGGTTGTCCTCTGTCACCATTGCTATTCAACATAATGCTGGAAGGTCTAGCCAATACAATCAGACAAGACAAGAAAATAAAGGGCATCCAAATGGGTGCAGAGGAGGTCAAACTCTCCCTTTTTGCTGATGATATGATTTTATACTTAGAGAACTCAAAAGACTCAATGACTTAGACTCCTGGAATTCCCCATAAATATAGTAATGTCTCAGGATATAAAATCAATGTCCATAAGTCAGTCGCTTTGTACATGCCAACAACAGTCAGAGAGGTTAATCACAGACACAACTCCCTTCATCAGAGCCCCAAAGAAAATGAAATACTTAGGAATATACCTTAAAAAGGAGGTAAAAGACCTCTATAAAGAAAATTATGAAACCTTAAGAAAGGAAATAGTAGAGGACTTTAATAAATGGAAGAAAATACCATGCTCACGGCTGGGAAGAATTAACATTGTTAGAAGGTCTATACTTCCCAGAGCAATTTACTGATTCAATGCCATCCCTATTAAAATGCCAACATCCTACTTTCAAGACCTCCAAAAAATGATTCTGCATTTTTATGGAACCAGAAAAAAACCCATATAGTTAAGGCAGTTCTTAGTTCTTTATAAAAATAAAGCCAGGGGTATCACCATGCCAGATTTTAGGCTATATTACAAGGCCATAGTGGTCAAGACAGCATGGTACTGCACAAAAATAGAGACATAGATACTTGGAATTGTATAGAAAACCTGTAAATTAAACCAACAACTTACAGCTATCTAATGTTCAATAAAGCAAACAAGAGTTTTCACTGGGGGAAAGACTCCCTATTCAATAAATGGTGCTGGGAGAATTGGATATCTGTATGTAAAAGACTGAAACTGGATGTGAACCTTTCTCCCCTCACAAAGATTGATTCAAGATGAATAAAGGACTTAAATTTAAGGTATGAGATGATAAAAATCCTCAAAGAAAGAATCGGAAAAACACTGGAAGATATTGGCCTGGGGAAAGACATTATGAGGAAGACTGCCATGGCAATAGCAACAACTGCAACAATAAACAAATGGGACTTAATTAAACTGAAAAGCTTCTGTACGGCCAAGGAGACAACAACCAAAGCAAATAGACAACCTACCCAATGGGAAAGGATATTTGCACATTTTGAATCTGACAAAAGTTTAATATCCAGAATCTACACAGAACTTCAATTAATCTACAAGAAAGAAACCCAACAATCCCATACATCAATGGGG
>CAUYRH010049989.1:0-29800 GCA_963574655.1 Perodicticus potto
ATTGTGGCGGGTGCCTGTAGTCCCAGCTACTTGGGCAGCGGAGGCAGGAGACTCACTTGAGCCCAGGAATTGGAGGTTGCTGTGAGCTGTGATGCCACAGCACTCTACCCAGGGTGACAGCTTGAGGCTCTGTCTCAAAAATAAAATAAAATAAAATAAAATAAAATAAAATAAAATAAAATAAGGAGAAAAAAAAGGATGGTTTACAAAAGATCTAGTAAAAATTCTAGAAAATGAAATAAACTAATTGAAATTAAAAATGGGATCTGTAAAAGGTGGAACAGACACAACTGAGGAGAATATTCATGTTCCTAAACAAGGATGAAGGCGATTACATGAATAAAGCATCATGAGATGAAGAAAAAAATATGAAGGGAGGAAAAAGAAGCTACTATCCATGTCCAGTGGGAGTTCAGGGACAGAATCCAGAAAATCAGGTGGATGTCCTGTTTGAAAAAATATTTTATAAAAATTTTTCAAAACTGAAAACATGTGAATGCCTCACAATTTTTAAAGTCCTGAAAGGGACAAAGTAGATGTATATTCATCATATTATAGAACATAATGAAAACTTTTTTAATTTTTAAAAGATTCAGTGAGAAATTAGAATGACATATTTATTAACAGTAAACCTCTCGTCAGCAAAACTTAATACAGATGATAAAGAGACAATATTTTATTATCAGATTGACAGAAACTAATTATCAACATAGGCTAAATTATCTTTCAAGACTTAGAGAAATATAATAATATTTTTTAGACCTGTAAACATCAAGAGTTTACCAGTTAAAAATCTTCACTGAAAAACAAAAGATATACTTCAGCTAAAGAAAAAATAAGTACCCCCCTCAAAATACTGGAATATAAGATACGAGCCTGAAATTGAGAAAGCACGATGGTATTGCTGTCTGCTGTGTCGCTGGCGGCAGAAGCAGAAGAAGGGGAGGTGATGGAAAGGGGGACAGAGAAGGAGGCACATTTGGGGTAGTTTTTCTTGAAAAAGATCCACGAATAAGTGGACCCGCGCAGTTCAAGTCTATGTTGTTCAAGGGTCAATTGGAGTTCTGAACATCATGTTGTGCATGATAAAAATATACAATATTATCTGTCAATTAAAAGAAATCGTGTAGTCAGAAATACCTCAAAACCATGAAATTTTATGTAAAACTGTTTATTACTTGAAAAGAGCATATAAAATTACTAAAATTCTGTGAATATTATGTAATATACAATACATATATACACACATACATATCTACCCTTTAAATTTTAAGTAGCAGTTTTTAGGTCTAATATTTCATATTTGTTTTGTTACTTTTTGGTAATATTATATTTTCACACAATATAAAACTTGGAATCTTTATTTACAAAGTTCAGTTACCTGAAACTGTCAGTAAATGATTGTCAGAAGTTTGTGGATATAAACTCTATATCTTTAACTTCCTTTATATAATATGTAGGAATCAAACCCTATTTTCTTATTGTGATTTTCTGTGAAGATGCATATTGTGGCATTTTAGGTAAAACTTCTTATATTTTTATTAAAATATATCTTTTTGCAATTATAAAGATGTACAGAAAAATATCGTATTATGTATATATATAATATGATTGAATCTTTGCCAATTCACACTATTATGAAAACCAGAGAGTATTTTTATCAAATCTGCAAAAGACTTGCTTATGTGAAACAAAAATTGTCAGCAAATTATTGCTGTACACCCGAGTAGAAAAATTACAATGTATTAAGTTTGAGTTATGGTTCTCGGAGTACAGAATATGTTACTAGTTTTCACATCTAAATAAAACAAAACTCTATCAAAACCTGGTGCTTTGCTTCCTGAAGGCAAATCATGAACTAATTTGCTTCTGTTAACTCCCCTTGATCTACTTTCATTGTGAGGCGCCTTTTTTTGCTATACATATGTTTATTAGATGTGCAGTCATTTGTTATCTTTCTTTAGGGGATGTGTGGAGTCCATTAACATATCCCAATACGTTCAGAAACTCCATGATTGGCATGCAATGGTAATTAGAAGTTACTCTCCTTGAATATTTCCCATAAGAATTGCCAGTTAAGGCGGTACCTGTGGCTCAGTGAGTAGGGTGCCAGCCCCATATACCGAGGGCGGTGGGTTCAAACCTGGCCCTGGCCAAACTGCAACAAAAAAATAGCCAGGCATTCTGGCGGGCACCTGTAGTCTCAGCTACTCAGGAGGCTGAGGCAAGAGAATCACCTAAGCCCACGAGCTGGAGGTTGCTGTGAGCTGTGACACCACAGCATTCTACCGAGGGTGACAAAGTGAGACTCTGTCTCTACAAAAAAAAGAAAAAGAATTGCCAGTTAAGAGAATGCAGCCCTTCACACTTCTCCTTTCATAGCCTTTACAAATAGAAAAGGCAAGTCATAAGATCTATTATTTGAGGGAGTCTTTCAGTCTATTTTTGCTGCTATATCAAAATGTCACAGAACAGATATTTGCATCTTACAGTTTTAGAAGTTGAGAAGTTTGACATCAAGGTACTGAAAGGTTTGGTGTCTGGTTCGGGCTGCTCTCTCTTTCCAATATAGCATCTTGTTGCTGCTTTCTTTGGAGGGGATAAATACTGGTTCCTCAAGGGGCAGAAATGGGAGAACCCACTCCATTGTGCCCTTTTATGAAGTCCTTAATTCTATGCCTGAGAGCTCTGTCCTCACACCTTAATTACCTGTTCAAGGGCCCACCTCTTAATACTGTCACATTGGCAATTAAGTTTCAACGTATTAATTTTAGAGGACACATTCCTATCACAGCAAGGAGGGAGGTTAAGAAGTGAAACAGTTCTGATCTTTTCTTAATGGATGAGGAGACTAAGGCAACTGTAGATGACATGTTTAAGTTCACGCAGAAAGGAAAGTCGAAGGACGTCTTCATCTATTAATTTTGAAGATAATATGTATCAGTCTGTATCAAATCTAAGTTAACTTAATTCTTTTAAACCAACATTTGTTAAAAGATAATCACATGCTTTTTAGCTTGTTGGTTTCTCGCTTGTGATGGAATCCAGATTTGCAGTGTGGTTTTTGTTGTGTTTCTTGAAAATATTCAGGAATTGAGGAACATCAAGGAGTCCTGCTACAGTAAGCAACTTTATTTCTCCCTGTATAAAGTTGCAAACTGCTAAGATCTTCCTTGTATCTCTGATGATTTTCCCCATTACTCAGTAAGTTGCATGTGAATGACTGACAGGGGTCTTAATAACTGATAGGTCTATGGATGGTAGAAAATGGCCTTTGGTCAGTCATATTATATGGCTATTAGGATGACTGAGTGATTGAAATTAGTCATGTAATAAAATTCTCCTTTAAAAAAAATTTTGATATAATACTTCTTAGCCAAATTCATGCCAGAAGAAAATTAATGTTCACTTCTGATTTTGCCTATACCACATGTCTTAAAAACAGCTATGAAAAATCAGTATGAAGATTTTGTTTTCATAGTGCAACTATCAGTAAAATTAGAGTCTTTTTCCAAAGTTATTCTACAGATAATTACATGAAATCAAAAGACTCCACAACCATCTGGTTCAGGGTACTGACATTAACTGAGTCAAGCTACTCTAATGAAATACTGTAGACTGGAGAGTTTAGACATCAAACATTTATTTCTTCGGTTTCCAGTAACTGGAAGACTAATATCATGGTATTGGTAATGTCAGGTTCTTTGTGAAGGCCTTCTTGCTGGTCATGTCCTCTCATGGCCTTTCCTTGGTTCATGCATTTATGGAGAGAAATCTCTTCTATCATCTTCTTGAAGTGCACTAATCTCATCATGAGGGTCCTTCCTTCATGACCTCACCTAAACCTAATTACCTCCAAATGCCATCACACTGGGGATTAAGGCTGCAATGTACAATTTTGGGGAAGACACAAACACTTAGTCCATTGCAGATACATTTCTTATAACATTAAAGATTGTTTCAAAACCTAGCTTTGATGGTTTTTAAGATAACAAATGCATTTTGAAATTGCAAAACGAGGTGTGAGGTGGCCAATAATGGAAACTGAATGACATGGCCACAGTAGAATTTGCATCACTGTAAATTTTGATTTGCGAGGATGGCTAAAATACTACTATTCTAGAATATTTTTGAAAGTAATATTTCCCAGAAATAAAAAAGATGGAAGAAACGAAGAATGTCAGCAAGTATGTTTAGATCGAATATTTAAAGCAGAACCATTACAACTACATAAAATAAAACATTACTGTTCACTAAGGTATAGTTTGATGGCAGATGGTAAAGTTGTTCCAAACCCAAATACAGAATAGGCATGTGTTATTCTCATAAAGTGATAAACTCCTGAGTGCTGATTTCTAATCCTCCGTGACTGTTTGCTTTACAATTCTCCACTTCAGCATTTCTCCCTGCTCTGTTTTCTAGATAGCAATGACAACCACACTGGTGGAAAATGGCACCACATTCAGCCCTCCCATAGATTAATATTACCCTTCTTGCATAATTTTGAACCTTTATCAATCATCTTTAGAGCATGGAAATTTGCTTGTAGCAGACTTGTAATTTTTATGTAATTATTAAAATATGGTATTATGTAGTCAGTGGTGCTATTTGCCTTCACATTTCACTACCAAAGAGCTGCCAGTAGTCTTAAAAAATTATGGCAACAATGGAAAAGGGAATCAGAAGACAAATACAGTGGTCCAACAAACAACCTTGGTTTTATAAGTGTTCCAAAGCATCATAAAATCTAATATTCAACCATAATATGGTATAGATAATGAATTATCTTTGCTTTAACCAGATAGAAAATGAAAGCAAGATAAAACCTAAGAAAACATGTATTCCCTAGATGAATAATTGATCTTTCTATATTGTTAAAATGTAATAGCTTACATGTAGCCCTCTTTTAAATCAATGCCATATAGTACCACTCCATTAAAATGAATATTCGCCATGATTATATCATTCTAAAAGATGCTGAAAAGTATATTGTGAGTAGAGTCAGATTAAATACAATGAATGGAGTAATTGTACAAGCTATTTGATCATACAGTGTGAATAACAATCTGAATAATTTAGTATTTAAAATACACACGCCTCAATAGAATGAGAATTACACAAATAATAGACTCATATTTCTTCTTTACTAACCTATTTTTACAGAGTGATTTTATAATTTTATTATGAAAATAGAGTTTTTCTCCTCTGAGTATTGGAGAATTGTAAATAAGGAACTAGAAGGAATAATTTCCTCTTGAATTCATTCAGCTTGGGTTACCACTTTACACCAACTAAGTTTCAGGAATTGCGGTTACTAAGCAAATATAAATTGGAATGAAGAAGCCACAAAAGAATTGCTCCATTATCTACTGAATGTGAATGGGCAATCGGAATGTGAATTGATAACAGTCACATTGTTTTCTGTACTTTGTACAGAAATTCTGTAAATTTCCGTGTGTCCTGTGCAAGTCCTCAGCATTTTATATAATGAGTTAAAGACAAGAGTGTGATTTGAATGATTTACCAATGCAGGCAATGAGTAGAACTTAGCTGTTACTTCCTCTGACACAAGAAAGATACTTCAAGTGTACAGGGGTATCCCAGACTGTACAGAGCTTATTAAGGAAAGGGCAATACATTGATCTTTACATCTGCAACTGCAATAATTATCTTCCCTTGTAGCCTACTTTATCTGTAGATGTAGAGCTATCACCTGCCACAGGTTTATAGCTGATTGAAAAACTCGGCTATTAGGTTTTAAAATAAATATCTCATCCTTGTGTTTTCCCACTGCTGTGCAACAGATGTGCATTATGTGGTATTATGCATTATAACACGCTTTCATCCATTCATGTATTGTGTGTTGAGTCAACCTGTGTTTTCAAAGTGATGGATTATGAATGTAGTTACGGGATTCCCTTGGGCTACCAAATTGTTAGAGTGTTCAAGGGATAGATTGGAGAATTGAGACAATCAATTCTTTAGGCACTTAAGGAAATTTTACTTGTGATGTTGGAAAATGTTTTTAAATGTGTGTGTGTTTTTATATATGCATCTGTATGTTTAAATGAGTAATAGCCCCAAGATAGTTGACTTGGAGACTTAGTAGAAAGAGATGGTTTTTAATCTCTGAGTTAAAAATGCTCTGGGTAACAAGGACCACTTTTCTGAAGTTGTCGGTAGCTAGTTCAGGGTACTTGTCAATTTTTAATGACTAAAATTGATACGACTTTATGTTTTGTGGGATGCTTTATCATTTAGATTTTTTCTTTTTGTTTCTTGAAACTAAAAATGGCTGCTTGTCAATAATATTCTTAAGTCTTAACTTATCATAAGCATGCCATAATTTTCATAAAATAAATATGTAAACATGTGCCAACCTAGTACTTTTTATTTATTATCATTTATTCTCGAACATAAGAAGATCGTATCTTATTACTATCATTATTGTTATTTTGTTGTTGTTCTTGTTATTGTTGTCTCTGAAAATTTAAGTAAATTGTCCTGCTTACCTAGCTATTCACTGACCAAGTCACTAATATAAAGCTGGCCATATTCCAAATCTTAGACAGTTTCTTCTGATTTATATGATGTTAACCAGACACTGGTCCAAGAAAAAGCACTCGATAATGTTTGCTAAGGATAGTGGAAGTAGGGAACAAAATCAGAAAGCAAGACACTTGTTTTAAATCTGTTCCATAATTTTTCATTCTACCCATACTTGAGAGAACACCTTTAAAAAAGAAAAAACTAAGAAATCCAGGAAATGGATTTAGTCTGTGACCCATTTGTTTTGTTCTCTTTTAAGCTTATTTTTCTAGATGACATCCGTCACTCTCTTGGCTCTGACCCTCACCCACTGGCTGATGACACCAAAAATTCTTGCTTCAAATTCTCTTCTAAGTTTCTTTCTTTTTTTTTTTTTTTATTGAATCATATCTGTGTACAATAATTCAGTCATGGGGTACAGTATACGGGCTTCAGATACAATCAGAGATATTTTCATCAACCTGATTGCCATAACATTCAAGAGACTTTCTCACTACTTTGTGAGAACAATTTTGATCCATATTTAGAAGTTTTCTCCTAACCCTTCAAATATGTGCCACAGGTGTGATCCCGCCCTCTATCTTCGCTCCCCCCACCCTCCCTCCCCCTGCCTTTCCCTCCCTCTCCCCTTTCCCTATCTTCTTGTGCAATAAGTGGGCTGTAGCCTACACTTGAAAGATATAAATTTGCCTCATAATAAGGATGTATACATTGGATACTAAGTTTCAAACCCATAAATTCAATACCTATCCCAAAGCTACTTGAAACAAAGAATTCCCACAGCCAATAACCCTGAATCCTTGCTGCTCACTAAGACTCCTACTGACTGTCACTGGCCCAAAGTGTGTCCCAGTTTGCTGCATCCCTTTGAAATCAAAAATTGGGACTTGAATACCTTCCAGAGAGTGCCACTCCTCCTTGGTTTAATATCTCCCATATTACACTCTGAACTGGCCCGTTCTTGCTTTCCATATTCCAGCATGTTATGAACTTAATTAGCTTAGGGGAGAATTCTACTCTTTTTCAATCCATGGTTTTTCTGAATCACTCTTCTTAAAAACCCTTAGTAATCCACTTGCCTACATGATCAATTTCAAACACCAAAGAGTGGTGCTTTCACAATTTGCTTCCAAACTACCTTACCAAGCTCATTCTCTGACCTTTTTAAGCTCACCCACTCCTACACACCATCCAGCCATGATTCATAATCCTACACAGTTCCTTTTATAAAGAAAAAAAATGCATTGCCTCTTTGCACACGTTGTTCCTCCCATCATACTTAGACTTCTGTTCCGTGATCCAGAACCCTACCCCTATCTTATTCCCTTCCTCTGCTGTATTTCTTATATCCCCTCTTGGGTCTTCCTCCATAAATCCACAATATTTTATATAACCATTCCAAAACTTTGTAATAGTTATTTCTCTATAAATAAGTTTTCATAAGTGTTTTTAATACCCACATAATTATAACGTATTTAATTTCAGTGTGTTTCCTCATTCTTAAAATGTCACTAGTATTACTACCTATTTTATATGTATGTGGACCTTGGAGACATGATTTATGCAAAACAAAATCCTTGGCACAGGTTAATACTCAGTAAAGATTCCACAGTGCACAGTACCAACCACTGCACAATCACAGCATGACACTGGGACTACCTTCAGTAAATGTTCCACATTTGTTATTATCTGTGTGCTCAAATTCATTAGAAGTTTTATTACCCACAAAACCACAGATTATTCTCTGAAATTAGAATATTTTATTTATCTTGGCAAGAGATCCTGTCCATTACTGGCACAAAGTATTTCCTGAATATATTTTTGCAGATCACAGAATTATTACTTCTAACACCTCTGTGGTAGTAATTCTGAATCTTAATTTTTCTTTTCAAAAATGGTAGCTTGTCCATATAACAATGTAAGTTGGATAATATTCTCACTATTACACAGTGATTGAAAACATTTTGCAAACCACAGCACAAGGTCTATGCCTATGAAATAGAGCATCCATTCAACTGTTATTTCACCTTTTGTGGAAAATCTTAGTAAAAGTTTAAGCTAATTTTGTAAGTATTAATATCAACCAGTTCAATTATAAGACTACATTTTTGAGGCACCACGCTGTAAAAAAAGATGGTCATTAAAGTGAAAGAATTTAATGGCTTAACATTCATAGTCATGGTTTTTAAACTGAAGCCAACTTTATGCCCTTAGTTTTAATTAATTTGTCCTATTGAGTCTGACCACCCTACCCAATCACCAGTGCAGAAACTAAGGAGAGTACGTTAATTCTAAATACGTGGGGATAAGAGTGAGTGGTTACTGGATAAATAGAAAAGTCTTTCCTCCTTGTTTGGGTTTATTTTCATGTGTTTGACTTGTTTGGGTACCATGTTACTAGGTCATAAGACATAGGTTATTACAATTGCCTAGTAACTGCTCTGTCTGATGCACCAGGCCTCCTTCCTGCCCACTCCTGATTCTTAACAACATTCCTAGTGACCCTTTTAAAGCACGCATCATGTCATGTTCTTCCTCTATTCAAACTTTCTATGAATCCTCGTTCACCTGAGGTAAAGACTGATGACATCCCGATCATGCTAGTTCCATGTGTATCACAAATGTGGCATGTGCACGCCCCCTGAGAACCCGCCTCTGCTGCTCCTGCTCCCTTCCCATGAACCTCTCACCCCCATCTCCACATTCACCCACTGAAGACTGAGCTTATTAGTCATTCACTGCCAACTTCTCTAGCATTTCCCATTTCCCTTCCGTGTTACACATTTTTAAACATAACACATATCATCACCTGACACGTATTTAACTTTTTTATTTGTTATCTATCGCTCCCCCACCAGGAAAATGTTAGTTCAATTCAGGCGAGAATCTTTGTCAATTTATTTTATTCCTAAATCCCCTGTGCTGATAAATTATAAGCACTCAATAAATACCAAATAAATGTTGTGATCACTCCATTAAAAAAGAAATGCAAGAATATTTAAGCTTAACTACAAAATTCTAAGTTTTAGATTATCATTTATTTTTTATAACTACCAGTAATAATCATGATAGATGACAATATATTTTTGTCCACTTGAAATTAAGAAATTAATAAACTAATTCATTTTAAATTGACTAAAGTTTACATTTAAATATATAACATTAAATAGAATATAATAAAATATAAACCTCATTTTTTTCCAGTATGTTCATGCAATCCAAAAATTCTAGATTTTATAAATAAAATACGAGACAAATTTATCTAACTAGACGGATTTATCTATGCCATGATAAAAATAAATATAAGAAGTATCATATATAAAATCCGAAGACTAATGTTAGATTTTAAAACATCATAATGCTCGTCACAGTTTAAAATTAATATTCATAATATAAAATAAATACAGTAGAACCATCATAGTTGACTACCTGCCTACACTGACCACATCTTTAAGTTGGCCATGCTTTCACAAACCAGACAGATACCACATGTATTCAATGGAAGACTGATTCCTATATGTTATCCACCTCTGTAAATTGTATCTTTAATACTTGGGCTGTAACACATAAGATTTATTTTCTCTCTATAACTTGACCAGTTGAGTCCACTCTACACCAAGGGGTAGAAGGTAAGGGCTTTGCCCCTTAGTCGTATTATTTTATCTTTAATATAACTTGTTTTTTCTTATTTGCATATTACCGTCATGTTTTAATATCACCATCTGTTGCATCAGGCCTAATATCCTGTTGTTTATCACATGCTGTGGAAGATTATCTCAATGTGAAGGACTGGTCTAAGTTTTCAGTACATCCTACAATTACTGAAAGATTTTTCAGTTAATCAAATCCTGAGTTCACGTGGTGCTTGTTTTTCTATTCTTGTGATACTTCAAGATATCATGACCCCATGGAAACAACTCAAAGAGCTGACACTGAAGGAAAATGTTGGTCTTCTAGGGCGGTGCCTGTGGCTCAAAGGAGTAGGGCACTGGCCCCATTTGCTGGAGGTGGCAGGTTCAAACCCAGCCCAGGCCAAAAACTGCAAAAAAAATAGTTGGTCTTCTACGTTGTCTGGAAAGCAGCAGACAAAGAAAGACAGGGGAACATTTTGATATTAGCAAGACCACAGTTAGCAATATTTAAAAACACAAATGTAAGTACTTGGAGAGACATGTTAAAGAAAGCAGAAACCTGCAGCAGAAAAGGAGGAAAACTTTCTTCTCTGAAGTCAGTGAAGCCACATTAAGCTGCTTGAAACAAATAAGGGCAGTGAATGCCCGAATCTCTGGGGCGATGATTCAAGAAGTTGCTAAAATAGTTGCACAAAAATTCAGTGTGACAGATTTCTAAGCATCAAGTGGTTGCCTCAAAATATTTAAACTGTGACATGAGATCTCCCAGAACGTCTTGCGTGGTTAATTCCAATGAACTTTCAGTGGAAGTTGTGGAGGAGCTCGTCAAGAAGTTCCCAGACTTCACCAGAGGCTACAAACAAACCTTTTCATTTTTAAAATATGGGGAAAAAAATGGAAAAAGTAAAAATATGATAAATGCCATTATTTTACTATGTGGGAGATGTGTCATAAAAGATTATTAACTTTAAAGAAATTATCTTTGCCTCATATTGCTTGCTCTACTGAGCAGTTATTGCTTTTACACTTAAAAAAATACAATAACAATTTAAAAATTCCAGGAACGTTGCCAACCAAACTCCAATGTAATTTGCCAAATATTCACCCACATATTGAACGAAAATCAATAAAGTGGGCTACTTTAATGTGTATTTAATGAAACTTGGGAGTTAATAGAATATACCGTTCATCTAAAATTGTAAGAGAAATTACTTAGTACATGAGTGTTATAAGAACACGAGCAGATTGGTACGATTTAGCATTTATTCTGAAGACAAGACCCTGGAAATGACGGGAACATGTAAAAATATATGTCTTGCAACTGTGACTTGTGTTACTTATTTCCCAATTTAAAGTGAGATTACTGATTTTAAATAATTACCTACCAGGTTTTACATTTTCTTCTTTTGCATAATGTCTCCAAAATGAATTGAATTTAAAACTTTATCTTGAATATTTTTACTTTTAAACTTTTGTTTACCTTTTTTGAGTTTCATTTGTATTAAAAAATGAAATATGTAATGCTCCTGCCTCCTTTTCCTGTGTAAGTTTTCACTAATGTTGACATTATATTAATTTTTGCCTTGAAGAAGGGGCCTACTTGAGTTTCCTGTTTTCTTGTATTTCACTTTGCTTTCTCACCAGCCACACTTCTATAAAACCTTCTTGTAGGCTGGTATTTTTGTGTTGGTCTCCTTAGACCTTCGTTTCATAGCAAAAATATTATCATCACTAGGTCTAAATATATGCTGACTACAGACTTATTTAGGATTGGAACCTTTTCAACTACTCTATCAAGAATAGCTTTGGACTTGACTGTTGGTTAAATATATTATAGAAAGAAACAGCTCTAAATTGATTCAGGGATACAAATCTTCCTGAATCCATCAAATCAGAGTTTGCCTCTGTAACATATGCTCACTCTAGATCTTAACCTTCCAAGGATAAATAGCCAAAAATACATTTTTAAATATTTCATTATTTACTCTAGTTCAAAGCTTCTCTACCACTTGAGAAAAATGCTGGACCAAACACATCTTTAGCAACTCAGGATTTCCTTTTTAGCTAACATTCTTTAGAAATAAAACAAGGTTGATGAAACCGACCTGCCTTATTGTTTCATGTAAGTGGTATCTCAGAGAAGGCAATTCTATAATCCTCATGGAGAATATAATAGTTCAGTCTGTGCTAGACTCCTTCTTGACAATTTACAAATGTTGATTTATTTAATCCTCCCAACAGCAATCCTATTGTGCTTATTACTATGATTAATTCCATTTCATAAATATGACAATTTAGTCCTCAGGAGGTTACACAGATAAGTGTCATGTCTCTGACCTGGGCAATGGTACTGGGCAACGATACCACACCGACCTAGTCACATACCACCTGCTGAGATCTCTCCAAAGTCCAATACGGTTCATTTTAACTCACAATTTTAAAACTTAACTCTTCTAAAAATTGGCATGGTGCCTAAATTAATCATGAAATTAAACAATCTGATTCCCATTGTAGAGTAATGCTGAAATCATTTGTTTTTATCTCCTTTAAGCTCTTGGGGTCATGTATCTTTTAAAAAAAAAGTAGAAATTGATTTTTGTGCAACTCAAAATATATAAAAATAGATTTTTTTTTCACATGACTCTTAGAATTGTAAAAGAGGAGATAAAGGTACTGAAGGGCTATTTCTCTCCTCTGTGTCTCTGAGACACGGAGTGATAGGGGTGCTGCGTCTGAAATCCTAGCTCTCACAGCTTCCCACACGGGGAGGGCAGGTTTTCTCTTACTGCTTCAGGATGCCAAATGTTTTCAAAACTTGAGAGGTGTGATGGTTTGGTGATTGTTTCTTTCTTTCTTTCTTTCTTTCTTTCTTTCTTTCTTTCTTTCTTTCTTTCTTTCTTTCTTTCTTTCTTTCTTTCTTTCTTTAGATTTTGTATCAGTGAACATGGCCAGAAATAATTTGAAATGAAGAAGTTAAACAAAATACACCTTTTAGAAGGAAGAAACTAAATGAAATATCATATCATAGTCATGTTTTTATGAACAGAAGTTACACAGAAAAGTAGCCAGAACAACAGCTACAGGGGTAAAAAGGCTCTTTGTGAGCCTGCTGGTTTCCACAGATGATTTTGACATTACCGTTGCATCTAATCACACACTAGAATTTAGTTCTCATCAAGCTCTGTGCAGACGATTTCCAAGGTGTTGACAAATGGCTGTGGTACGTGTCATTTATTGCCCATTTAGTTATAATGTGAGGTACTCACACCCGTTTCGTCTCATGCCTGCAGCCAACTTCTGTTGTTCTCACTTATCCTTTCCTGACTTGCTTGGCTGTCTTTGGGATTTTTGAAAAATTGTTTCTCAATCACATATTTCACATGAACCCCAGGCTGCTGTGGATGCAGCTTTTCTATTTCCCTGATCCTTCCCTTCAGTTTCATTTTCCTGCTAATTGTGTATAGTCATGTACCCGTGAATATACACTCCAGACTCACATGTGCGTGTAAATGGACATGCGTGAGAGGAGTATGTGGTCCCTTAGAGGCTCACTGCATGGTTTGAATTGTCTTCAAATCTCCAGAAGTGGCGGTCAGGTTTTATTTAACTCAATATAGAGATAAGAAAATAAGTAACAGAGATTTACAAAAAAGGTGGGGAGGATAATTTTTGTAATGCCACACAGACTCAAAATGAAAGCTCAGAATTCCTGTCTTCGGACTTCAAAAGCATTCTCCTAATCTACCTCTTTTGCTTATTTAATCTCAATTCATTAGTCAAAATGCACACGTGACCTACATTCAAACACACGACATACACCACCAGCAACCGTAGCAGCAGTCATACCAGTTTACAATGGGGACGATGTGATATGCTTTGATTGCCTTTCCTGTGCTCAGGAAGAGCCCAGAGATTCAGAAGGACAGCACCCATCAGCCTGTCTCAGTCAGATCAAGCTGCCCTGTGGAGTAGTATGGACTGGGCGGCTCAAACAATAGAAATGTATTTCTCAAAATTCTGGAAGCTGGAAGTTGGAGATCAGAGTGCCAGCATAGGAGGGTCGGGGGAGGGCACTCTCCTAGCTTGCAGCTGGCTGCCTTCTCCCTGTGCTTCCATGGGGTGTGTGTGTGTGTGTGTGTGTGTGTGTGAGTGTGTGTGTGTGTGTGTGTGTCTGCTTATAAACATTCATGTATTGGAGGGCGGGGAGAGAAAGATGAAAGAAACAGAGGAGGGGGGTTAATTTTGGTGTCTTTCCTTATAAAAACTCTAATCCCATCATGAAGAGTCCTCCCTCCTAACTACATCTAAAGCTAATTTCTTCCCACAGGCCCCCGTCTCTAAATACTATCATATCGGAGGTTATGGATTTAACTTATGAATTTTGGGGAAAGCAGTTTATCCCTTATAATGTCTGTGCAGTAAGGACTTGAAGCTCTGGTTCAGGGATCTCCTATGCTCCTTTGATTCCAGCATGCTTAATTTCAAAATAGGTCTAGTCTGACAGTATGTTACAACAAGAGAAAAAGAAAAAACAAATAAAAGGAGAACCTAAGTGATATAAAGATGAGAAAATGAAAGGCATTGAAACTGTTTTCTACCACAAAACCCCTGCTTGGATTTGCCTCACCTTCAGCGTCCGATCTCTGAGTCCGTACGTGGAGGTGATAACCCTCCAAGCCTCCGTCATTCGCCCGGTGCCACGAAGATGAATGTGGCCAGTGCTGATGGAGGCAGGGATTCCTTGCAGACCTCAGTGCCTTTGGAGGAAGCCTCAGTGGCCTCCTAAGGATGAGCAAAGAGGTATTTGCTTAGCACCATGATTCTTTTAAGCTTATATAGGTTGTTTCCAATGGATGAAACAATCTTTATTTTATAACATCATGCTATCAAAATCATATCTTAATTGATTTTCAATAAGATTTATTTTTAGATGAATTTCAAGTTCACAATAATATTGAGAAAAGGGTAAGGAGATTTCCCATATAGCCACTGCCCACCCCAGCCTTCCCCACTATTGACACCCTGAACCACAAGGTAGAGTTTCTACAATCAGTAAGTACATTAACACATCATTATCGCCCAAAGTGCATGGTTTACGTTAGGATTTACTCTTGCTGTTGTGCATTTTATGAGTTGGGACAAATATACATGCATGTCATTTATCCACCATTGTAATGTCATACTGTCTTCCAAAGTGGCTGTGTCATTTTAAAGTCTCACTAGCCATCAATGAGATTTCCCACATCTTCACCAATATGTAATGGGGTTAGTGTTCTGCATTTTCCAAATTCTAGCAGGTACAAAATGGTATCACACTGTTGTTTTAATTTACAATTTCCTAATGGTATATGATGTTGCGTATCTTTTCAAACACCTGTTTCCATCCACATATCTTTTTTAGTAAAGTGTCCGTTGATATCCTCCACCTGTTTTTATTAATTGATTTCTATTGCAGCCCATATAGCCTATGGCTAGGAGGAGGGAGAGTTATAAGAAATCCCTGTATAGCTCAATGGAACACCTGGGTGAAAAGGGCATGGAGAGGGATTTAGCTCTCCTAACAAGCATGAGAGCTCGCGAGATGAGAGCAGTGGTGAATTGGCAGTCTCTACACCTGTGGTGTTGAGAGGCACGAGATTAGCTTCATATTAGGCTGAAGAAGAAGGTAATGAAAGAGCATGCTCATTCTATCACAACCCACTTACTCTGACTCTGTCTCCTCTCCTGCCTGCAGAACGCCGGCATGGCGTCTCTCTGCTGAAGATTACCAAGCTCTGCTAAAGACTAAGATCTGTCTTTCTAAGAAGACTGTTTTATATTCTCTATCTGTATCTCTCTCTCTCTCTCTCCAGCTAAAGTAGACAGCACATAAGAGAAACTGTACCTGAGCAAGGTAACTTAGCGGTGCATGTCCGGAACCTAGTTAAGCTGGGCCGAGACCTGGCCAGTCCTGGGCCCTGACAAGTGGTGTCAGAACTGACATGTGACAGATTTCCCCTTTTCCTGGTTGTGTTTTAAGAGTTTTTTGTGTTTCATACACGTATTTTTATATACACGTTTTCCAAATCTATGGCTTGTGAAAATCAAATCTCCTGGAAGAATGTTCTTGATCATTAGGAAATAAAAATCTAGGTATGTGTTTCTAGTCTATAAATTATCTGGATGGTGAGATGAGACAGAGATCATAGCTCTGCTCTATACTTACTCATGCTTTGGAAGCAATCTCCACAATAGCACAAAAGACAGCCAGCGAATGACTTCTGTGGCTTACTGAATGCCTGAGTGGAGCTGAGGTGTGTAATAACCACAGAGCCCTTTACTGACACTATGTCCCCCAGACTCCAATCACAATTCGTATTCTGTAGAAGCATGAGAGCTGGCACAACAAACCAAAGCACAAAATTCTCTAAAACATTGTTTTTCCTCAAGGGGGTTTGTTGATAGTATATTTTAAGTCTATGTTTTAATAATATGCTTTTTGTCTCCCTCATTGACTTTATAGAAATGAAATACATAAAATGAATTGGCAGAGAAAGCAAATTGTTATTTCAGTGGAAGTTTGTGTGTAAGTTAGATGAATATTCATACAGTCATATTTCCATGTTTACATAGAGCTCTGATCATTTGTGTTTTGATTTTACCTCAATAAAGTGAAAATTCCGAAGCCTGCCTTCCTTCTGATATCCACAGAAACCTTCTTCATGAGAAAATCTTACAGAGGTACCTTGGGAAAAATTGAGTTGCATCATTACAACCACCTTCCTATTTTCAGGTTATGGAAGTAAGCCAGAGGTGACTTGTTCAAAAGGAGAAAACTAGTTAAGAGTGAAACTTGATGTCTGCCCTCATTCCAAACTTCATTGTCTGCTGTCCGGACTGCTCTAGCAGTCTTCTGCAGTAATCCCTCTATTCCAATTCGTCACCCACATTCCTGAGAGTGATCCTTCCAATTCTTTCTGTGGGGACTCATTCTCTTGAGAAAAAATCCTGCTTAAAATTCTTCAGAAAAATTAGATTATTAACCATGTCCTAACATTATCACCTTTCTGACCTTATAACTTCAGACAGGGAAAAGGTATGACGGATCATTCTTTCCCATCTCTGAAGTGCCAAATTCCCCCCTCTCTCTTTTTGACCCCCATGATCTAACTCCTGGCTACTGTCTAGACCAAATTCTCCCTTCCTCATTAAATTCTTGAAATAGTTGCACTGGGTTTCTCTAAACCAGTGGTTCTCAACCTTCCTAACACCACGATGTATTTTCGTTGTTACAAAGGAGTCGTGACCCACAGGTTGAGAACTGCTGCTCTAAAACTTCTTGAACAGGTTTAGCTCCTTACCTTTGCTTTCTGTCTACCTGGAAGACTAGTCAGCCAGACCCTGGAGTGAAACACTCCTTTTCATTTGGGTCTTTGTTCATATGTTACCTATTTAGGGAGATTATGGCTGACATACCATCTAAACCTGCTTACTCAGTCTTATTTCCCTGTTCCATTTTTTTCCTAGCATTATTGGTATCCTAAGTGAACTTACTAATATCATTGTTATTTTGGTCCTTATCTACACTCCAATTGTAAGCACGATGAAGGTTGCGTTGCTTCCTGTATTCTCAGCATATAGAACACATATATAAAGAAACAAGCTTATTTGTTTTATTTAATATATATGATGTTAATATATCTAATGTACTTCTTCACAATGGAAAGCAATAAAGGAGCCCCCATATGCTCGCTTCTTGCTCTTTCCATGCTGAGATATGTTCACCAGTTCAATAGAAACCCAGTTCCCTGTCCCCAGTGCTGAGCAACATGAGCTGTTCTAGATCTTTAGAACAATACAAGAATCCCACCTGCAGGCAAAGGACAGGAGTGTTGTGAGTAGTGTCCAGACATCGTTTTAAAGAGAAGTTCCTTTAGCTGATCTCCACTTTTTGAGAGCCTGTCATTTCTCTCCTTGGGTTGAGAAAAAAATCAAAGTTAATCGCAGAGAATGGAAATAATGTCAGTGGGCCATAGAGCATGGTCTTCATAGAACAATTAAATTATTACCTACTCCCAGTCAGACTTTTCAGAAGAAATTTAAAAAATTAATAAAGAAAGATGTTGGGGAAAGATTGGGACCTGCATGTGAATATTTGGTATTACGGTCTTCTCCCACGTCCTGGGTGAAGGAACTTGACAGACGCAGCAGTTCAGCAGGGAGCTGAATGGTCTTAAAGTACCTTACATAGGGAATGATTCCCGGAGAGCAGGAATTACGGTTGCTGTTAAAGATGTAGCTTTGGGAAGGGAGGAGAGCTAAGACATGGAAAGGAGACTTAGAATAGGATGGTAATTCCCATGGTTGCGGAAAACATCTAATGACTTCTTGTAGTAAATCTCTTCTATGACATGCAGAATTGAATTGATTCTGGCTACCTGCTACATCTGTCACTGTGTGGAGGATGGAGTGGGGCTCCCTGATTCAGCTGCTCCCTGATTCAATGCTCTTGAGAAGAGCTTTGTAGGTGGTACAGGGGAATAGGGGATCTTGGGGGAAGCCTGAGATCCGTGAAATGTCACGCCCACCTTCAGAGGAGAGCCCCGTTGTATCACCTTCTCTGGCATGGTCCCACCAGAGCAAAGAATCCAGGTCTGTCCTGCTGAGATGCCTGCCCCTTCCAGAAAGAGGTTTACTCACTTAGAAGCTGAGTATGTATCCCAGACACACATCCTTTGCAGTCCATTCAAGGTCCTCAGTAAATTATGAAAGGGAAGCCAGTTGCATAGTTCCATAAATGGTCACAATGAAAGCAGAAGCAAAGGAAGCAAGGAGAGGAGTGAAGGACATCTGCCCACGTCTTCTACATCTGAATTTGCCTTCTCTTCATTTGGCAATTCTAATTTATTTCATGATAAAAGTTCTTTGAGAACATCCACATCATGTTTTGGCACATTTTTTCTAAAAACTTGTTTCACTGTATTGTACTCTTATTTTACAAGTCCATGTCTTCAGTTACTGACCATGGAACTAAAGTTTTGTTTTAAAATCAGATTTTCCTTAATTTCCTGAAGAAGCTGGTACTCTAACTTAATACCCTTCGCCCTCGCTGCGTCACTGTCACTCATACTCCTGCTTCCCCCTTGCTCATTTTCTGTGTCCAAGTCACATTACCTTCTGTGAACAGGTGTAAGGATCTAGTTATCTACAATCACTTCAGTTGCCCTAGGTCAGGGGCTTTTGCCCTCTCTCCCCGGTGCCTGCATCAGTGCCTGCCACTTACTTCCACTGCTCAGAAATATATTGAATAAGGGCAGTTCCTGTGGCTCAGTGAGTAGGGCACTGGGCCCATATACTGAAGGTGGTGTGTTCAAACCCAGCCCCAACTGAACTGCAAAACAAAAAAATAGCCAGGCGTTATGGCGGGTGCCTGTATTCCCAGCTACTTGGGAGGCTGAGGCAAGAGAATCACTTAAGCCCAGGATTTGGAGGTTGCTGTGAGCTGTGACACCACAGCACTCTACCGAGGGTGATAAAAAGAGATTCTGTCTCTACAAAAAGAAAAAAAAGAAAGAAATACATTGAATAAATAAAAAGATGTTTGATGTTTGCAAAATGCCTTTAGATACTTTTAAAAATCTCACAGGTTAGATGCATCACCATCGTAAATAAATAAAATTTCCATGTCCAGAGGTAGGCCTGGAATTGCAAGGTTATTGATAAAAAGTCACCCAGGTAAGCCATATCCTATCATCCTTTTTATGCACAGATTTTGCACACTATCCTCTCAGTGTATCCTTATTTGATGTTTTCTTGTCGAAGAATTTGGGCCCATTGGATCAATAACCAAGAAGTATCAATTCTTTGTTATTCAAGAGTTAGTTTTATGTACTTGTAAATTAAGGTAGATTATATGCCAAAGTATTAAATCACTGCCCATTTTGACTTAAAATGTAATAAAGCTCCTGTGTCATATACATAATAATTTTCCAAGAAAATATGCTGAAGGAAATGGAGTCCTTCTGACTTTCCCTAGATAAATGGAGATGGTGATGTTAGAATAGCAGCTCCAGTCCATCACTTAGTATCTAAACATTTTCCTACCACTTTGAATCTACCCTGAAGGAGTGGCTGATTTTCTAGGTGAGGAAGGGTAAAAGTATAACACCAAATAAATAAGTCCACTGTTGCTCATTCAAGAGGCCTTTGCTCTTGACCAACCTATGCAGTGGCCAATGTTTAATAAAGTCAAATAAAACTAGACAGACAGTATGCTTTTCCAGCACTCCTGCAAAATATCTACGTAAAATCGTTATCGATCGTATCTGATTCTCTGGGGATTTCTGCATAGTGGGCAATATGACTTGAATAATGAGAAAAAAGAGAAAACATTCTGTTAGAAATGTTTAGTAACATTTCTGTTACTAAACAGAAATTTACCATCACTAGCAGTTTACGATGCAAAGTCCACAACATTTTGACTTGGTGATATTCATTGTGCTTTGATGAATGTGTTTTATAAAGCCTTTATATGAAACTTATGCAGAGTCATGCAGTGAGCAGATTCTTAATAAATCTTAATTGACTGCTCTTTGACTACATTGTGATAATGAGATTTTCTGGTCCCAAGCCGGGCTGATTAAAACTCACCCTGTTTGGGCTAAGAGATGTTATCTTCTAATAGCCTAAGCTGCGTTGCTGAACAATATCCACCAGCACTAGTTGTTTTCGGACATAATTTCCTGACCAATCTAACTTAATTACTTGCAAGTCTGATATTGGCACAGGACCCAATGCCTCCTGCACCTTTTGTTTATTACTCGGGTTAAAGTGATCTGACCCAACTGCTTGTAGGGGCTGAGGAAAGAGCCCTGGGTCAGGTCTCTTTGTCCTGACCCAGAAGAGCAGTAGACTATGTGTCATTTTCCCCTGATGTTGTCTGCCAGTCTTGGCATTGCTACACCCGAGTGTACGTTCACATGGTACCAGTGGTTATAAGCACAGTTTTAAATGTGCAGCACCAGTGCCCACTGGAGCTGCAGAGGAGGGAGTTTGGCAGGAAAATGGTCCCTCACTGTGCCTCCAGGTAGCTTGTCTACACCTGTCATCACCTGGCATCTATATGCAAGTGAAATAATCTTTCCAATTTGTATTTGGGCAAAAAGCCATCATAGAAGATGGACATGAGTGTATGTAACTGGGAAATTATGCATATACATTAAGTATGCAGACTGTGTCTATAAGTCCTTTCTAGGAACATCCAAACAGCTGTCTGCTCTGAGCTTTTCTGTATACTGTTTGCACCATATGCCGTCACTGTGGGAGGGCCTCGTCAGAGAGGCAAAAAGGAACACTCGTGAATTTCAGGGAAATTGTTTTATAGGGTGAATTCGCTTCATCCAGGAAGAAGAGCCATATAAAAAATATTATGAACATCTTTGTTATTATTTCGAATAACAAATTTTAAAAATGCATTTTGGTAGCAAAAATGCAAACATCTTGGACATTATAGAAAAATAATATTTGGTTCAGTTTTAAAAATGTGTATGATATCCCTATGTTATTTAAACCATGATAGAGTCATTTAAAGTAGCCATTCTCAACCTCTGGTCGTGACCCACAGGAACTGTATTAAAGGGCCGTGGCATTAGGAAGGTTGAAAACCACTGATTTAAAGGTTCACCATTACTCCTTTGAATACTTTCTGTCTGAAACCAAAGCTGTAGGTCAAACTAATCGGTATTTTTAAAGCAACTTTATGACTCGTCTTACAAGTCAAGGAGTATTTTTAGTGTGTTTAAGTTTTATTTACAGTGGGCATATCCTAAAAGCATAAATCATTCTTTACTATTTGAAGTGTGAAATCCCCCAAATTTGAAATCCCCTCTAATATAATATTAAAATGTATTCATAGGTATAAGTTTAATTTTTTCACAAGAAGACCATTGTCTTCGTATTATGGGTAGCCCTTACTTTTATATTTTGTAATTTTCCAATTTTTAAACAAATTGAATACATGTATTAATTTGTCTTTTAATGTGCAGTTATTTTTAATAATTGAAAATGAATTTTTCCATTTCTTTAACCCTGAATTGCAATAGCTTTACCTTTCTTTGTCCTTTTGCATTTATTCACATAAATAAATATTTGTCTATCACTTTCTCTATACTTCCCAAGGGTGTTTTAATAGTAAAGTAATAAAATAAAATCAAACCATATCACATAAATATAAATTTTCACCAGACATAGTGGTACAAATTCATAATCTTCCTAGCCTTTGGCGGAGGCAGGAGGATCACTTAAGCTCAGAAGTTCAAGACGTCAGAGAGCTATGATCATGCCACTGCACTCCAACCTAGATGACAGAGCAAGGCCCTGTCTCCAAAGTCAATAAGTAAATAAATGAATAAATAAATATCATCTTTCCTGCATCTGAGCTTATAATTTTGCTCTTCAATGAATGTGTATGTTAGTATAATGAATCGCACATTAAAATTATAAATGTTATAAAACCATAACAATCCATTCATGTG
Organism: Perodicticus potto; assembly: GCA_963574655.1. NCBI lineage: Eukaryota > Metazoa > Chordata > Mammalia > Primates > Lorisidae > Perodicticus > Perodicticus potto. The sequence continues at coordinate 22,694 of CAUYRH010049989.1, forward strand.
CATAACTTATTGAATAACTTCAGAAACATAGAACTTAATACTACTCTAGGGAACTAATATAGGATATATTTCTGATAACATTTCTAAGGTAAACTTGAAATATTTTATTGACTCGTGTCTTTAACATTATATATAACAGAAGCATTAGCATCACATTCAATATTTAAATAATCAAAGAGATGTTCTAGCTTTAGCTATATTTATCTACTAATTATGAAAGATTAGCTCAAAGTTATATCCATGTTTAATAATGAATTGGAAATAAGCAGTAAAATATAAAATCATAGACCTTGAGGTTCAGAAAGTTATATATGTTATAAAAATAATGCACAGGATATATTCAGTCTAGAGAATATTTAGGGTTTTGACTATCTCTACATTTAGACATTTAAATTTTTTTTCTTCTGTATTTATTTGAAACACTTATATATATGCCTCATAGCTGTAAGTAAAGTAGCTTGTATATTTTGGTTCTCTAATCAGGAAAACCTGAATTTATTAAAAATTTTGATCATTTAACATTTAATGAGGCAAATATTGCAATTAATGAATCAACTAATTATCATCAGTGATATAAATTCGCATTAACATTATGATTAGAAAATTTCCATTCATGGTACATCATTGTGCTATTATGCCATCTTCACACTTCAGATGATGCTCAGATTTAGTCCCTCAACCCAGATATGAATCATTAAGATGACCCTTTATCATATGTAATATAAGGTATGTTGAAAAGAATAAAGTCAACCATCATTAACCTAAATGGATTCACCAAAGCTCTCAGTTTTGTGATCTTGATTTTGTCAGCACTTGGTATGTTAGTTCGAGTCTTCCAATAAACAGATGCCAAAATGTTTAAATATTTAAGACTTATATTAGGGAAATACTCCTGTGACAAAACAGATGCCAAAATGCTTAAATATTTAAGACTTATATTAGGGAAATACTCTTGTGACAAAAAAAAAAATAGAAAAGGGATCCAAGGAAAGCCGGAGAACCCTCCTACTACACTTCTAAATTGCCCTGGTAAAACAAAACTGTATGAGAAGCTCAGCAACACTGTTAAACCTTGAGCATAGTTAGAGAAATCTTTTACCTCCGGGAATGGATCTATGTTAGCCTCTAACAACATTTGGTCACGATCTGGGTGGAGCTCTTAAGTAGCATGGCATTTGGGACAAGATTTCAGAGCATAGTGAGCAGGGTTCTCGGACAATTATACCTGTAGTAACTCATCTGTATTATCTTGGCCACCACAATTCTGGACAATGATTTATTTCATAAAGCAGAGTTCTCTAGCTAAGCTCATAAAAAAGCTTAGTATTATATTAATAGGAGTTGTTTTGCTTACACTAAGAATTACCTTAATCTGCAGTGTCACATATTCATGTTAATAAGATCACCAAATTCTTTCCATGTTAGCAGATTTCTATCTGGAAGCTGAATTCCAGTGCAGTTGAATTGGTGAGCATGGACTCTGAACAAAGACATTTAAGTAGATGATTCAAACTGCAGTGACACCAGACTATGACATTCAGATATATTCACCTTCAACTAAGGCTGTACCTGCCCTGAGAAGCAGACAGTGAGCTGGAGAGAGGTTGCTGAAACAGACTTCTGAACTAATCTCTTGTGTTCCATGCTGCTGGTCCCCAATGCATCTGTTAGCTTGGCACAGAACAAACCCCCACAATATTTAGTGGTATGAAGCACCAATTTATTATCTTATTTCTCCTGGTTCCAGGCTTAGCCAGGTTGATTTTTTTGGTCTTCACCAGTTTGACTGGGGCTGGGTAGCCTAGGATGGCCTCACTTACATGTCAGATGACTTGGATGGGACAGCAGGGAAGGCAGGGATGACAGCAGTCTCTGCCCACCTGGTGCTCCATCCCAGAAAACTGGCCTGGGCGTCTTCACCTGGCAGCACAAGGGTTTCCAGTGACGGGAAGGACAACCGCAATACACAAGCACTCTTCAGGTCTCTGCTTTTGTCACCTTTTCTTTTATTGTTTTAGTTAAGGGAAATCACATGACCAACCGCAGCGTCAGTGTGGTCGCAACTCTCTAAGGGTATATGGGTGCAGGAAGCCCTGAATACTCGGATCATTCTGTCCTACGGTCTGATAAGTCTGTTCCTCCTTCCTCTCCCCCTCTGATCTTCCTCCGTATCCTACTCAACCCCTTCACCCCCTTCCTTTTCTCCTCTTCCCTCTTCTAAGCTTATGATGATACAATGAATGCAACCACATCTCCTTCCTTACACTTTCTGATTTGGCTTTTAAGAACATTTAGGCTCTAAGGTACACTTTTACATATGTCAAATTCACTGCAATTTGTTAATTTTTATGTCAGCCATCAGTGTGGCCAAGAATCAGAATCCATCCACCTTTTGCTATAATTCGCAAGGACCCCAAATGTGCCTAAGTTTTCCTCAGAGAGGAAGCTACAAGAATCTCCCCTAAACCTGGTGATATTATATAAGAAAGTGATGGGATTAATGATTCATTTTGACGGCACCTGGTCAGTTTACTCAGCCGTGGCAATTCATTATATTCCCTGATTCTAATAAAATAATAGACATGTTTATTCTTAAATTAGGTGTTGCTTGAATGTGAAAATTAGGGGGTAGAAATTGAATAATCTATGAGTTGTTAGACACTATAATTTTCTACCATGTGGCTTTTCTGTCAGCTAACTGCATTGAGTCTGTTATCACTATAATCAGTTGCTGAAGACGATAAACATGAAAGCAACACACTAAAAATAAAAAATAAAATAAATGCTTCGGAGTGAGTAGCCCTTTTGCTTGTAATCTAGGCTGTTTCTAAAGCTTGCAGAATAAAGCTGTGCATTAGAAACCCTTGTAGGCTGGCTGCATCCCTGCTGTTCTCTATACACAGATGTGTGGGTGACTGTACATCATCTTAGTCTTCATTTTAAATTCATATACCATATCTATGCAAAGCTACGTTGGGCACCACTTGGTGCAGATGATAATGATACTTGATTTTTGGTCCCACAGCTAAGCCTCAAACATCGTCTGTTGACCTGCCCTCTACAGATATGTCTAGTCTCAATTCCTAGACCCCTCTCCACCACTAGAAAGTCTGCCAGGTTGATTTCACTTAAACGTATGTTTATGGAAAAATAATTAATTAGATTGTTCATTTGATGCAAATTACCAGTTATTCAATTTTGTATTTTTTCACTCTGTGTGTGTGTGTTGGTAGAAGGAGGAACAAGTGAGACAGGCACCTAGCACTTGTTTTCTGCAGGTGTTATTCATTTTTATGATTCAGATCCACTTTTAGGTCCTAGTGAAATGATACATTTCCACATGGTTGAAGATAAAGACAGGCCTCTTGACTTTGACTTAGTGTCTTATTGTTATGAAACGTGCTTTCTGTGGGGGCTCCCACTTTGCATTAGTCCATTGCTTGAACACATAGAAAATCTTTGTGTTTCGGTGACACACATCAGGTTATTTGGTGGGATTTCACAATGTCCCAGTCATTTGCAGCTGACCCACAATTGTAGTTCTTACTGGTTTTAATCCACGACCACTATATATAGTATATTCTGGGCCTTGAGATTGCCCCTTTATGGCTGCATGGGAAGCAATTTGAATATTGCGTATTCATTCATAATCTACACACATTCATCCTAGTAAAGTTGTTTTTTAGTAATCCTCCTGTTAACAATAATGACCCCGGTACATTCCAAATACTTGTTCTCTATTGCCATCTTCCTTTTTCTAGCAATATCTTAGCAAATAAAATCTGATTTCCTGCTGAGTACTCCCTTTATAAAACAAGCAACTTTAATTTCTGTATGTAATAACAGGAATTTAAAGTATATATACTTTTTAAAATCATTTTTAACTCATCAAATCATGTTTTTTTCTTCTAGGACTACAATGATGAAATTCGTCAGGAACAACTACGTGAATTATCTTATTTAAATGGTTCAGAGGACTCTGGTCGTGGCAGAGGTATTAGAGGCAGAGGGATCAGAATAGCTTCCACAACACCTTCAAGGTACATTTGTTCTTACTGTAAATAAATCAATAGTTAAAGAAGATGGCAGGCCTGTGTCGTTAAGATCGCAGCTAGGAATAAACAACATCAGCAATGATCACCATCACCACAACAAAAAACTATAATGATGAATGCTTATACGGCATGTGAGAGCTTTACATATATTTGCTTATCAAATCCTCAATACCAGGAGATATCTACTATTTACAGGTGAGAAAATGATGTACAGATAGGTGTATGGAATTTACCAAAGGACACATAGGCAGTCTGATTCCAGAATTCATTAGTTATACTATTAACTATGAATTCTTTAATAACTAGTCTTGCAAAACAAGAGTGTCAATTCTGGAAATTAGATTTAGAAAGTAAAGCAGCAAACCTGAGATTTTTTTTACTTTCTTCTTCTTTCTCCAGGATTAGAGAGCACAAATGATACAACCATTTGCCTCTTTGAACTCTGATAACCTTGTGTGAAGAGAAAACTATAAAGTTTGTGCCTTAAATGGCCCGTGATTTGATGCAGTTTGCCAGGCAAGAAAATAGGGGGAGAGAGAGAGACAGAGACAGAGGGAGAATCAGAGATAAATGTAGATAAAACATAGACCATCAGCCCTAAAAGTCAGAAGGACACTGCTTGCATTGCCAATGGTAAGGGTATTTAAAATTCAGATACATTTCACTTAGCAATGCCCTGCCCTTGATGATCAGAAAAGTCTTTATTTGGTTTTATTCACTTTGCAAAGAAATTGGAATCTTTCTGTATTAAAATTTGTTTTGTTTTGAATACTGAATTTGTTAAGCTTTCAACAGAAGGTATTGTTTTTAAAAAGGTAAAGTAAGAAATATTCATAGCCTTCACACAGTGACTGTGGGATTCAATCATTCTCTTCACCCTATTATAGTTGGCCTTTAAATCTCTAAAGAACATAGATCTAGAATATTATTTCATATATCACAAAGAAATTATTTTAAAAGATGCAAAGATATTTTGCAGATTCAATTTGTTTGGTAAATTATATTCCAAATATTTCAACTACCACTGTCAACATAACCCCTATTTTTGACATTTAAATCATAAATGTCTCAAAAAATTTCACACTTGGTAGGAAAAATGTGAAGAATGATAACTTTCCAAATAAAATATCAAGGAAATAACTTATTGTATGTAAAATGCGGTGATTCTGGAAATTAGATTTAGCCAAAAGCAAAATTTTTGAATATGTTCAATCCAGAGACTATATTATCTTTAAAAAATGAAAAATGGACCTCTGTAATATTTAAATCACTTGCTTATTGCTAAGAATAAGTGTCATTAGTGTGATATAATGCAATGCTGTCATTTTTAAATAGCATCAGTCTTTTGCACATCTGTAGCCTCATCTTGATGGATTTTGCAATGGTATCATTGCAAGTCATCTTTATTGGATTTAATCAAATGTGTTAAATCACATGAAATTGCCACTTGTGTAGTTCAAAAAATGCAATATTTGGGCAATTTTATGTGGTTTAACCTAAGTGTACATTTAGGATGCCTAATGAAATCACGTAAACGTTCTATTCTTTGTTATAACATCAAATACAGATTTACACATTATTTTTTTCTGAATGATCCCAATTTTAATCACTACCTGAATAGATTACATTGTGTTATTAATGTTCCTTTATAGAATATTGAATTTGCCATATTTGAATGGTCCATATAAGATTTTAATGTCAACATGACCTTATTCAAAAACTTTAATCTGTTTAGTACTTGAATAAAGAATAATGCTGAGGGCGGCACCTGTGGCTCAAAGGAGTAGGGCGCCAGCCCCACATGCCAGAGGTGGTGGATTCAAACCCAGATTCTTTAAGTGGTCTAGATCAGGGGTCCTCAAACTATGGTCCGTGGGCCACATGCAACCTGCTGAGGACATTTATCCAGCCCGCCTGGTGTTTTTGCCTCTACCACCTGTCCTTTTTAGCAGCGGACTCATCCCAGGCCCGCAAAATGTGTTGGCAGAAAAAGCATTGGTTGCATTCCCAAAAAAAACATGTGTGGATTCACTGGAAAAGTTGCAAAAGGAGTTCCAATTTAGATTTAAAGAGCTTCATCTCCATGAACATGACATACAGCTTTTCCATAACCCATTTTCTATTGACATTGAAAATGTGGAGGTCAGTCCCTGAAGTCACAGTCCTGGCCGCCCCTGATAGGTGCTCGGGGGCCACATCAGGCCGGGATCTCCAGCAGGTGGGAGCCAGGTGCTGAAGGGTGCGGTGGTGGCAGCTGAGCGCTTCTGCAGCTCCAGCTTCGGCTCTGCACGGGTGCAGCTTTCTGGCTTCTCCATGGGGCTGGCCTGCGGTGCCCGGATGCTCTAAGAACATTTCCACTGTTGCTCAGAGGACACACACAGTGGGATTCAGAATTCCCAGAGAATTGCCTTTGTGAGAAGCTGGAAGTATTTCTTTAAATTCCTTCTCTTAGTTTTTCAAAGAAACATCAAGAAACCATGACTCTTCATTAGTAATGAAGAGTTTGACTGCCACTTGCTTGATGAAGGTTTTACTGCCAAGGACATTCTGGACCAAAAAAATCAATGAAGTTTCCTCTTCTGACGATAAGGAGGCCTTCTATGTAGCAGACCTTGGAGATGTTCTGAAGAAATACAGAAGATGGCTAAAAGCTCTTCCTTGTGTCACTCCCTTTTATGCAGTCAAATGTAATGACAGTAGAGCCATTGTGAAGACACTCACTGCCATTGGGACAGGATTTGACCATGCTAGCAAGACTGAAATACATTTGGTACAAAGTCTTAGGGTGCCTCCAGAGAGGATTATCTATGCAAATCCCTGTAAACAAGTGTCTCAAATTAAGTACCCTGCCAATAATGGGGTCCAGATGATGACTTTTGACAGTGAAGTTGAGTTGATGAAAGTTGCCAGAGCACTTCCAAAGACCAAGTTGGTTTTGCGGATTGCCACTGATGATTCCAAAGCAGTCTGTCAACTGAGTGTTAAATTTGTTGCCACACTCAAAACCAGCAGACTTCTTTTGGAATGGGCAAAAGAGCTAAATATTGATGTC